>VWPU01018920.1:0-21409 GCA_013398955.1 Callaeas wilsoni | reverse complement strand
TATTTTATTTTATTTTATTTATAGCTACTTTTCCTACCTTGGTTATAGCTAAGGCTGTGACTTGACATGGATTTCTCCTGGCTGTATTTGAAGTGTCAAAGAGCCTCCAAATCCTGCACATAGCCTTCCTTTTGTAGTACCAGCTGTGTTGGTAGGAATTTTGGGGAACTCCAGAAATACCAGGTGAAGGAACTGATCTGCATAAAAATAATTTGGAGAGAAAGAAAAAAGTGAAACAAAACCTAATTTTTCCCTAATGCTTTCCCACAGATAATTGTATCAGTGGCAACAACTGGGACGGGGCAGCTGTAAATGGCAGCAATGGAACTAGTTAAAGAATCCATGTCAAACCATATCCTGACTGTAAAAGGTTCAGGCCCTTGTGGCGGCCAGTTGATTGCTTTTTTACCTTGGTATTTCAATCTTCCAACAGAGGACTGTACACTGTAAGTTTTACTTGGGCTAAGTAATAGCTATTAATTCAACCTTTCATACTGAAGTGCCATTCAAATTGGTGCCAGTAAATGCCACATGGGCGTATCAAGGATTATGGCACTGGCCTCTCTTCCATTTGTTCAGAAACTGTTCAGTCAGCTGACATTTCTGACATATAAATTACTCTAAATCTCGGGGTTTTGTTTGGTTTTCATTTACTAAACACATTCAAGTAGATACATCTAAGGCAAACAAAATTAAAAGATAATGTGAGAAAGTCAGTGAGTCATTCACTTTACTGACTCGGCAGCACTTGAAATAGTAAACAGTAGTATTAAAAGGGAATAGCATTAGTAGTCCTCAAGTAGGATAAGACATCTATCTACTTATTTCAAATAATGCATTACCTTATCATGCTCCACTCAAATGAAGGGGAATGCTTGAAGACGACTCCTCTAGAATCACAGGAAAAAGGAGACAACATTGGGTTTACTCTGAAAAACAGTTTTGAAGAATAAGACTTGTTAAGATATGGATGGTAGA
Source organism: Callaeas wilsoni (assembly GCA_013398955.1). Lineage (NCBI taxonomy): Eukaryota > Metazoa > Chordata > Aves > Passeriformes > Callaeidae > Callaeas > Callaeas wilsoni. The sequence continues at coordinate 20,431 of VWPU01018920.1, read as the reverse complement.
ATCTTAACAAATTCAAAAGTTTTTATCACAGAAAAATGAAACATTTCAAATTTTCCTAATGCTTTTGATTATTTTGCCTCCATGGACCAAGGAGACATGACTTCAAACAGATGGCTAACTTTTACTGACGTAACACTGAGAGGAACTACTGAATGCTTACCTCTTGCAGATACTGGTGATTTAATAAGGGCTCGTGGAAGAATTCAAAGCATTTTCCATAACCAATAGCTTAGCTTTACTCTGCTGCCTCATAGAACTGATTCACTGTTTCACTTTACATAATTTTATCCCATAAAGGCTAACAAGGAGAACATAACTTTTTCAATGATTCTTTGTTCCTCTCACAAGCTAAAAAAAAAAAAAAAAAATCCTGGCCCTACCCTTAAGTGCTGGCCCATTCAGACTTACCTCTCCTGGATATTGTTGATAATTTATGGTGAATGAACCATCATTAGAGGTAGATTCCTGTTGGTTTAATCTGAATTGTGTTTCCTGAAGCCCTGATCAGTTATTAATCAGATTCATGTAATCTTGAAAAATGAATTTGTGTGCATCAGACCCACAAGGAGAGGAGGGTGAGAAGGACAGAAAAAGCAATTGGCAAGCAAAAAAGGGCAAAGAAGAAAGAAGATGAAGGACTGCAATCATCTGGGAAATAAACACTAGCAATAAATGGAAAACACTGGTAGAAGGAAAATATTAGAAATTTGCTATCGAATATATTAATGGTTTTATTAATTTATTACTAAGATTATTATTTACTCTAGAAATTAAAAATTAGTGAAAATATTCCAGAAGTATCTCAGTGACAATGATGTAGTGAAAGGATATAAATCAGAAGGAAGCAAGGAAGGATGAAGGGGATGAAAAAATTACTTTAATGATAAACTTCAATTTAATAATAAACTTCAATTTGTTGGTGAAATAACTTATATGATTGGGTTATCTGTCATAGCAGATGACTCAAGAAGTAGAAGGGCTTTCATAGTTAAATGCTCTGATCTGATGAATACAGAAGAAAGAGGATATGAAAAGAAAAACAAAGGTCTTATGACCAGCTTTGAAACTTGTTCATGTATCTTATTAGGCAAGCAATCTCATTGCACCAGTACAAACATGAAAATTATTAGATTAGATGACACAGAGCATTGTAGTTTCTTTTCCTAAAATGACAGAAAAAAGCTAAATTACAGTTCAAGTTGTAAATGAGGAGAATTTATGCCTTTGAATAGGTTGAAGTAGGGGAACATGGAAATTACAACAAAGTTCCAAAATATTAGAAGGATAAATTACACTGTATTTTATAAGCTTTTCAATTAGATTGTGAAAAATGTTGTTTTTTCTGGTACATTTGGCATAAGATTTATCATTTTATTTTTCTACCATCACAGGATGCATAATAGTCTTGTGCCATTATTGAATAACATGGATTTTTAGATCACTTGCAAAGCCCATACATGTGGGCCTGGATCAAATGTACTTGCCATTTAAAGCCTGAGTTGATGAGTTTGAGTGCAAGGATATAACACATTCATGTCAGCAAACCCTGCTGCACATTTCCTTATATTTCTTTTGTTTCATTTCAATTTAGAACTGCTTTACCTTGAAAATTAAAGGAATTTTAAAATTTTTATTATTCGAGGGTAGTAAGAAAAGAGTTTGCTTATGATATACATATAAGTTACATCTTTCTCATAGAAGTAGGACCAATAGAACAAATTAAACAGCTGCATTCAATTTATTGGTACAATTTATTTACTTTCTTTTTCTAAGCAACAGGTGCAAGGGGCAGTTTTGTTTATAAGAGATCACTCATAGTTTCTCTTTGTCCTGGAACACAATGAGGCTGGTCTTTTAACTTGAGTATGATCCAGCTCCTCTTGAGAAGTGCAGTGTTACAGAATACAGCGAGAGGTGAGCTAAACCACGGAGATGAAAAACAGGTTTGAAGGAGGCAGAAAAAACAAATCTTTCTAGTTCACAGAGGCATTAGTTAATTAAAGAAGTTCTAGGATTCCTCTGAAACCTTGCATGTAAGCTAGAACAAGCTGAATCTTCAGCAAAGGAATCCTCCAGGACAGGCAGAAGGGAGGGGACTTTGATGTTCTCTAGGCTTGTAGTGTGTATTGCCCGTAGTGTCTCATGAAGTCCTCTCAGCAGTGCTCCTACTTAATTCTTCACTCATATGATATCTCTATCAGTTCTTCATTAGGGGATGCAAAGCATAGTCATCTATAATTCACTTATTTCCCTTTTATCACCCGCAGTCTCCTCATTTCTCAGGGAGTTTGCTACAGTGCCAGAGGCAAATCACTCCAAATCCAGTGCAGGTCCTTTCTACTTACAGGTTTAGGCCTTATCCTAGACAAACACTAGTAAAACCAGCAAAGCGTTTGCAAAAGCGAAACTCATCGTATTCAAAAGAAAGTTATGATTTAGTCCATTTTTAGCTCTTCAGAAATTAACTCATAGAAGAAATTAAAAACACAAATATTCAAAAAACAAAGAAGATCAATCCAGGAGACCTTTCTCTCTCTAAAGCACCATAGGAAAAAATGACAACTGAAGGTAAATACATTCTTATCAGTGGTCACCAGGGAAATCAATACAAGGCTTCAGAAAAGGAAACAATATGCTTTTAGCAACCACAAATAAACTTCCTTAGAAAGAGTTTAAAATAGAGAATCCAAGTGACTTTAAGAGATATTTTAGTTTGTTTAAGGGTAGCAAGGGATGAAATAGAAAATTATGATTACTACATCACTGAAAAAGACAAGTCTGTTGAGACAGATACCCTTTCTCATCTTTAAAGAGTTCTCTGTTAGAATATACTGCAGTAAAATTATGGAATTGATAAAATGAGCTGTTTTATCCAAATGACTCATCACTTCACATTTTTTCTTTGTTTTTTTTAAGACGTTTTTCCTTTGCTTTTTAAGATGGATCATCTATTAAAATTTATCGATATATTTATTCTTATTAATGTATATCAATTTAATATCAAAGACTGTGTGAATTGGTTAAGAAGCAGTGTCATTTTCAGTATAGATTTGCTTGGTGTTTAATACCAGCAAATCATGCTGTGCTGGGAATAGACGATAGGAAGCTTCCGGTGAGCTACAATACAATGATTGATTGTACATTTCTAAAGTGAACACAATTTAGCAGCTGTGCTAAGATTATTTACTTTGTTATTCACTTAGTATTTTTTGTTGATCAAAACTGCTGGCAGTTATTGCTGTCAATATACAAATCCATTGCTTAAATCTTGAAACTTAAACACTTTTTCGGATCACAATTTTATCACCAGTGTGAGTTTTTCTATACTGAGTTTATGCTTACATCTCTATATTAATATCTTCTTTGAAGAATGAAGTTCATTTCTGTGTGAACAGTTTCAGAGATTCAAAATTAGAAAAGATAATTCCTTAGATTTCTAAGTGGAACAATTGAGTAAAGGAGTAAGATGGATATTGATTCAGTATTAATCTTCATCTTCTTGATCATATGCAAAAAAAAACCCTATAAAGCAACATAGGGCCTAAAGTTTTTATTTTGCTACTTGTGTATGTCAGTAGTAATTAGTTACAGAGCCCTGCTGTGGTTTTAGCATTCTAAGACTATTCAATTATTGAGGAACATGCCAGTGTTGTGTTTTAGAAAGTTATTGAAGTCTTAAAAACAAAAATACATTCAAGATCCACCAGTGAGAAGAGACCATAATCTGATAAATGAAGAGAAAATTCATTATGGAGAAAATTCATTATATAGAAAATTCCAGTGATCTTCCCTTCTATACTTTTTTTATCCCCAAATAGACTATTCTACATACTTTATTTAATAGAATCATGTAATCATTAAGGTTGGAAAAGACTAAGATCACCAAGTCTGATCTTTGACTGAACACCACCATGCCAAGTGTTCCTTTAGATGCAACTAACTAACAGGGTATTTCATCTTCCACAATATTCCATGTATCATCACAACAGTACTCTGTAGTGGGCAGTGTCATGATATTCCGTTTGCAGACAAATAGATTGTTGTGGCTTTACCCCAGGTGGCAGTTCCATTCCCCTGATGGAGTGGAGGAGAGAATCAGAAAAGTGAGAAAACGCATCATTTGAGATAAAGACAGTTTAATAGCGAAAGCAAAGGCCACGTGCACGCAAGCAAAGCATAACAGGGAATTCATTCACCACTTCTAAAGGACAAGCAGGTGCTCAGGAAAGTACGGCTCCAACATGCATAATGGTGACTTCAAAGACAAATACCATCACTCTGAAAGCCACCCCTCACTCCTTATTCCGCAGTTTTATGTGCTGAGCACAATGCCATTTGGTCTGGAATATCTCTTGGTCAGTTGAGACCAGCTGTCCTGGTCGTGTCCCTTCCCAACTTCTTGTGTACCCCCAGCACACTTGCTGGTGCAGAAGCAGAAGCTTCTCAGCTTCTCTGCTGAGAAGCAGAAAAGGCCTTAGTTCTGTATAAGCACGGCTCAGCAAAAATGAAAAAATCCCTGTGTTATCAACACTGTTTGCAACACAAACCCAAAACATAGCCCCATACCAGCTACTCTGAAGAAAATTAACTCTATCCCAGCCAAACCAGAAGAGAGATAAAGAGATAAATGTTTAATTGCATGTCAGAACAGACAGCTATGATAATTAAGACTTCAAAATGTGTTATTCCAAATGCTACATTTCTATTGCGTAAGACTTTATAAATTGAAAGCCAAACTTTCATCTGGTTGACTAAAATGAAAATCTTTTCAATTCAGTATTGTGCCAGAAAAACAGAAATTGTACCAGAGCTTAATTTGCTTATCGACCTATGCATAAGACTAGTATTTTAATTTTAAAACAAGAACTGTCTTCTTTTCATTCTTTTCAGTAATAATAATAATAATAGTATTTTGTTCTGTTACTGATTGTATAGTTTTTGCTGGCTGCTTGAGTAATTCCCCTGTGGATATTCCCCAATATTTCATGCCCTGTGAAATACATAAAAAACTGTTCACTCAAAACCAGAAAATAAGAATTCAACCTGCATTAAGAAAAAAAGAAAATGAAAGATATGCTGCTGTATAGAGTAAAGTGAAATGAAGAAAAGATAAACTGTTTAAATTACAAAATACCTATCAAAAAGAATAAAACACTTCAACAAATGTAGGCGTGAGAATGTAGATGTTTTAAAAGAATTTCACTTGGTGGAATTTTGCTATCATGAAAAGAAATATAAGATACAAAATGAGTTTTATTTGGTTTCTTTTAGCATTGAATCACCATTGAAAAGCAGATTTGAAAATGCAACCTGAAAACCAAGTTATACGCTAAACATCAAATAACCTTAGTGCCATCATCAAAAACTATAAAATGCCTGCAGATAAAAAGAAAAGAAACATAAAGGTGTCAAGAGATTGGAATGAGAGATAAGATAGTCTGGAGATTTTGATAACAGAATAAACACTGCAGAACATAGAAAGCCAGTACACCATTCCAGGAGCAAGGTTCAAAGAAATAAAGGAGTACTTCCAAAAGGGAAGAGGGAAGGTTTGTATGTTTTATACTACGACATGGATTATAAAATACATCAACAATAGCAGTAGATAGTTGTATCAACAAGACTTAGTCCAGTTTCTTTTTATCTTTTTTTTTTTTACTTGTAAAAATAATAATTATTCAAAATCCAAGTTTTGAGTGCTAGGCTGTTATAGATAAGTCACAGATAAACTCAGACATGCAGACAGACCTCCTTAATCATCATTTAGACTGTTGTCTATTTTGTAACCTCTTTGAAGATAAGCAAACATGGTATTTCAGAGCCATCTATCTGGCACTCAGCATGAAATCTGCACAAGGAAAAAAATCACTAAAAAAGAACACACAACAAGAAACAACTCCCCCTTCCCCTCCAGTAAATAATTCAGAAAATAAAATCCTGGGCAGAAAAAACACCATAATTTATCCTGCTCCTAGTAAAGCTCCCTGGTTACATAAATTTTTTACAGCTTTGTCTTAGCATGATGTTGAAATTCTTTTCTGATTTTGGTATAACTGACCATTTGAAGTCTTCAAAGCTGCCATATTTTAGTCCTACTCCTTAGGATTCTCTGATTTTCTTCACGGAGTAATTGCTTCTTTCTTCATCCATAAAAGAAATAGACTCTTGAAGAGCTTGGATTTACCCCTTACTTAAATGCCTAAACTGGACATGTAATTAATTAATTAGTAGTCATTTAAAATATACTAAATACTGCTCACTGCATTAATCATATTGCTCATAACAGTCCTTACCGATTAGACAACAGAATTAATGAGGTATACAAATGCCAGAAGGTTTTAAATTTCTCACAGAGTGAATTTAGATATCAAGGACAGGTTGAATGAAAGCCCCCACACACATAGGGGAAAAAAAAAAGGCATTAGATGAGTCCAGATTTTGACTTCTGTGCCGCTGTGAAAATTTTTCACCTGTGTTCTTTATTTTCTCCATATTATTCATTCATCAGGTCTCAGCTGAGGGGCTAACTCAAGTTCTGGAAGGATACTTTTAGGACTTTTCTAGTATTACTTGAGATTTTCCCAACTACTTTTCTGATTACGTTCCTGCTTACAAAAGCAAATATGACAAAGTCAGCTGATAAGAATGCTTTAAAAAGGTGTCATTTATGACTTTCACAACTTTCACAACAATGCAATACAAATAAGGCAGTTCAGCTTTGGAATAAGGCAGAGCAAAAACATAAAGTGGAATGTGGAGATTAGTTCAGTTCTCTAGATGTTTGGATTCAAAGTATATAACACAGGATCCCAAAAGCTAATGAATACTAATTTCTTCACTGGAAAGCATTAAATTAAGACTAAATCTTTATCTTTTTTTGTAGATTTTAGAAAGACACTGATAAATCTTCTTGAGATATTAAGCACTGATAAAATCCAGAAAAATCACTTAAAAGTTCTAGTCTAATAATTGATCAGTTTCCTTTTCTTAGTTTGAAACAAATGAGTGATGCATTCAAAATCTTGTCATGGGCATGAAAAGTACACATTTTATTTGAGAATCCAAGAACTTAGTCAATTAAAATAATTTTAACAGTCTAATCAAAATATGGCAGATATAAAAATAAAATAGAGCATCACAGCAAGTCTTCAGAGTGCAAAGATGTCTTCCAGCAGCTCGCCTCTGTCAGTTGGGGTACGCTTGGTTGTCTATGTGTCCTTTTGTTCAGTGATTCCTGGTTATTCAGGCTTTCTTATGCCCCTTGTTAACATTAAAACAGATTTTATCTTGAAGAATACCTGGTGTGATTCATGATTTCTGTTTGTGAACTAAGACTTTTTAGCTCTGTAGCTCAGTAAATATATGGTTGACATTATTAGTAACAGGCTGTGTAATGACTTAGTTGGGACTTCCAAAATGATGCTTACAAAGTTTACTTTGTCTGAATTTGCTTCATCCTACCTGGAATTTTGTTTTTATTTGATTTGTCTGTAACAGCAACTTTTCCAACAACTGGGGCTATGCCAAATTTGGTTTATTTTCACTTATATTTGTATAGTGTGGCTGCAGTTTTTATACGGATAGAAGTACAAGCATGGGGGTGGCAAAGAGACAGAACACAGGCTCCAGACCTCAGGGCTATAAACAACTCAAATAAATGCAGACATAAGCGTTGGTTTTGGGGTTTATTCAAAAAGCGAACAAAGGAAAGCTAAACTATATATATAAAATGCACCATATGTATGAAATGGTTACAGACCACAGGAGAGAGATCAAACCCTCAACAAAGGGAGTTTAACAAAGGCATTAAAATAGCCCTAAGTAAATTCAGGAGAGAAAAGGAGGAAGAAATCACCATAATTAACACCATACTCCTCCATATGAAAGGACTTAGGATGCTAATGACTTGCAGTACCCCATTTAGATTGAAGCCATTTACCTCAGGATACAGAGAAACAGTGAAAAGATGATTGAAACTCAGAAAAAAATGGGTTAGGTACCAGGATGTGTGCATAATAACCTCAACTATATTCTAAAAGATTTTTTTTTCGATAGTGGCATTACTCTTTATTTTCTTACTTGGCAATAACTGAATCTGATAAAATAAAAAAAATAAAATAAAATAAATCTTTGTATAGACTTGGAATAGACTATTAAATCTTTGAATCAACTGTATGAACAGTAAATTTTTTAGCTGCATATATGAAGTGTTTAACCATAATAAGATTTCAGTACTAGTAAATAGCCTCTGGTATCATTCTGTGTCCACTCATCCATACTGTGTTTTATTCAGAGACAATTTAATCTGCGCAGAATAACTACTTCATCTCACTATAAGCGAAAGCAAAATTTTTTAAAGTTACCTGATAATTAAACAACTGCTAATACATCTAAAAGAAGACAAGTACAAACACGTCCTGAGTCCCCAAAACCTGTGGCCCTCTACTTGTAATGGAAATAACCTTATTTACAGAAGATGCTTGGATAAAGTGAAAAAACACAGGAGAGATGGATTAGAAAAGTAATTGATAAGGAGAAAAAGGAGAAAAAGGGTAAAAGGTGTGAGGGAGAGGTGTACCATGGGGGTGAGATGAAGACGCAGTGAAGAGTCTTGTCGGTAGCTCTGATACCGAAAGGGACCGCTCTTGGTGCACTACACCTCAGCACCACGTCAACTACTGCAAAACTCAGGGAAGAGGAGGGCATCATTTTTCATTCTGAATTTGCTATCATCACGTAGGGTGTCACCAAGTGCTATATTTATAATTGTCACCTTTGCCGCTTCAGGAAAACTTACCATTAATTTGCCTACTTATCATTGTTTTAGATAAAAGATCTACTTTTCAAAATAAGAGCTAGTCACAACTAAAATTAGATTGGGACTTTATTTCATCTATCCCCAAGTGCGTAAGGTTTCTTAGACCAATGTTTGGGTTAAAGCGTATTCCTTGCCTTTCTCCAAAAGAATTGGAATCAAGCTACGTGAACTGAAATAATTGAATGGTAAAGTCACCAGTTATTCCTTAGTCATATGAGGCACACTGATTCCTCAAAGGCTATAAAAAATGAGTAGATTAAAAGCATAAAATATACCTAAATAAATTCTAGTAATTCCCACACTTTTTAACTGTAGCTCAATATACAGAAGAACTCTTAGTTAACAGTGGGAGCTGAGCCCCACTGGAATTCTTTTCAATTCCACTGAAGGGACATATAGTTCTAGGTAGTGATAAATCATTTCATATCTACTCGGAAGAACTTCACCACCTTTTCTAAATTAATTTAAAAAATCAATATAAAAAGCCAGCTGTAGGTCCAAATACTGGAATTGATGTGTCACCAGAAAAGAAAGTTAATGAAGACAAGATACCACTAAAAGGATTCAAGGTGTTACCAATGAATATTAAAGGCTCAGGCCTGACATCATCCAGACTTACATCAGCTTTTTATCAGCTGAGGTTCTGACCATGAACTTAAAAGCAACACGGGGCCAGATGCAGCCTTACCTACCACATGAAAGTGGTTTCCTGGCTCCGGCAGGACCTCCTAATGAGGCAGCCACACTCCTTCCACAGTTTCTGCAAAAAGATTTTCTGGAGAAGTTACTTTTCTCCACCAACATATTTCTCCACCTGCATTTCCAAATGCTTTATCAACTAACAGAGCCAGGCAACAGAAAACATGAGTCACATCAAAATACTCTTTTAAGAATAGCTGTCAAGCACTTTTTTGATCAAACAGACCGGTGGAACAAACATAACAATTCTTTCACAGAGCAGTCTTGTAGTAATAGCACCTTTAGTACTGAAAATAACAGAATTGAGACATTAAGACTTGCCTGCCCTAAGAAGCCCTAAACCCATAGCTCTGCTTTCTGAGAAAGTGTCTGAATTTACAAACTGCAGAGCCTGGGGCTGAGCAGTTAGCCTTCCTGATAAAAAGGGAATACTTTTAGTAACCAAATGCATTACAAGGAAAGTCATACAGAGAATAAGCAAAAAAAACCCTGATAGTTTCCATATGACAAGGCCTCTTCTGAGATTTCAGATTTTTCTTTTTTTTTTCTGACCAACGTTCCCAAGGGTAATCATGCATTTTATCCAATTAACTTTAAACATGAAGTTCATAAACAATCTTTGACATAGAGTTCAGACTCTCATTCCCTCCCACCTCCACACCCACCTTGCTGAGTGACACAGCAGGAAATCTGAGTTGGGAAGTATAAAATCAGATAGAATAGCATGATCAAGGGCAAATTAAGACTTTCCCATTATAAGATTTTTTCCCCGGGTGACACCGTTCATTGGATTTGTCCCAAATTCACAAATTTCACTGCTTAGCACATTTTTAAAAATAATGATCATATTGATTAAGCCCTTTTTTTCCCCTTGACTGTAATAATAATATATCTGATTACAAATAAAAAACATATATAGACATTATGTCTTTTATTTGGGTTTTAGCTTTTGTGGGGTTTAGCGTTTTTTTACTGTTTTTTTTTATTTGGATTTTTTTTGCAGCATTCCCTATACATTTAAGAACTTATTTTGGCATGTGAGTACATTTATAAAATGTATGTTGTGTATAGAGAAATGTTATATTAAAGGTTAGATAAATTTTTTTCATTATAATTATCAGTTAAAGGAGTTGTAGTATGAAGGTGTATTTCAATGGGTAACATGCTTAGATTCCAGTAGTCTTCTCACAATATGAGATTTTAAACAAACTTTTCCATATTATACCATGCACTCCATAAATTATATACAATATATATTCGTCACATATCTGTTTTTTCACATAACTGGGATATGCACAATGTATTATATATTTTTTTTATTCTTTAACTTCTTTTGTGCTTAAAGCCATGAATTTAATTTTCTCCTATCCCAGATATAAAAACTAATTGAACATCCCAAACTTATAGCACAGTTTTAGTGGAGGCTTTTGAGTCTGCTTTTGCATTTTTGAGGTGATTCTTGGTGACATCAAGGTCATTTAGTTCTGTTCCTATTAGAACTGGCTATACTTCTGAATCAGCACTAGCCTATAAAGCTGCAAACAGTCAGTTTGTAACTATGACTTCATTCACAACCTTGGTTTGCCCGGTTAGAATAAGGAACCTTCAAACCAGTGTAGGAAACAGCTGGCATAATTTCAAATACTTGCTTTGCCCCAGTCAGTTGAACAGGATATACCTAAACTCCATAACCCAGCCACATGTTACATCCAGTGAGCTGTGGATTTCTCTCCTTCACCTAGTGATCACATTCTAGTAATCAGGAAAAAAAGACTGAGAAAAGCAAGACAAACCAGTACCCAAAGGGTCAAAGCAAACAAAAGATATTTCATGAATCAGATTCCTTTAATGTGAGAAGACAAAATAATGGGAAGACTTGATCTGAATGTTTTCAGTTATTTCTAGGTTTTCTTCAGCTACACTCTTTCATGATCTTGAATTTTTTTGTTCTGAAATTAAAAATTTCTCTTGGTTACAATTTACATAAAATCAGTCTGCTTCTCTGGAGATCTCTTGTCTTGACAAACTTGTATTGTCTAATAGAGCACGTTTTGTTATTATACCAGTGTCTGCTTGCAATACTTGGTCTACCAATGCTAATGATAAATGCACGCCTGCAAGCTTCTCAGAACGATGGGTTTGAAGGGTCCTGAAGGAACAGAGCTTCTTTGGAGTTAGAAACATAAAGAATCCCTACTGCACAATATTAATTTTTCAGACAACAGAAGGGATTTTTAAAGGAAAATAAAAAATATGCAAACTAATACTTAATCTAAATTGTTGTTTTATATGCAGTGTGACAGTTACTCTTGGAACCCTAGTGTAATAGTCTTCAGCATTTCAAGACAATCTTATCAGACTGTATGATAGAATTCTGTGTGCAAATAGACTAAACTCTGATAATCTAACATGAATTCCCCATTTCAATGAAGCAGCTTTAAACGTGTAAGAAAATGAAAGATTTATTTTTGTAAAGGCCCTAACAGCAAAAATTATTCTGATTCCAGCCGTATTCAACCCTAAATCCATGGATTGAATATTCTATGATTGTATCCTAAAAGCCAGATTAAATACTCAATTACTTTTACTTACTCCAGTATCTTTTTTCAAGCTAATGTCTTTATAAAACTATATTTAATGCTGAGCAGCTCTTCTCATGGTGGTCTGCTAAAACAGATTGTTTCCTCTTCTAATTAGAGTTTCATTTGCATGAAGAGTATCTTTGATTAGAAGCATTTACATCTTATTTTTTACCACGGCCTTCTGTGAAATTATAATAATTTTCATAGCAATAATTTGAGATATCACAAACAGAACCTTATTATTTCAAGTAGAGACAATAAGCAGATAAGATCCTGTTTTCATTCAAGGTTATTGGCCATATGGAAAATAAGAAAATGGGTTGCATAAAAATGCACAGCATCAGCAGATACTGCAGTGAGAGCTCTGAAGACTGATGTTTATCTGCAGAGCAGGTGTCACTACTTTTAGCCTCTCACACAGACATGCTGGTAGGTGTTTCAGCCTTATTTTGGAAGAAACACAAATAAGAGCGAGTATGAAGGTTCACTTACTTCGTTCAATGAGAAGGGGTGGCCCAGAAGCCAGTTATTGTATGAGAATAATAGCTTCTTCTGAAAAACATTTGATGAATCACCGTATAGACTGAGAAAAGTAGAGATCATATAATTTATTTTTTATTTTCAAATTCTAATTTGCAGGAACAAATGTAAAGGCACATCTTAGCACTCTTCAGACTTTGTTTATGAACAATGTAAACATTCTTTAATTTCTTTTTTAAAAAACTTGTCACTTCATGCAGCGTTATCAACCAGCTTAAATGTAAATAGGATCTTTATTTTTTAACAGATCATCTGTTCCGCCTGAATTCGTAATCATCTGTCTATGGCAATATAAATCGTTGATTTAGCTTGTAGTTTTGAACTCTCAAACATTTTGCACTGTTGGAATATATTTTCATTGTAGTGCCTTGTAGTATTCTTGAATTTTAAGCCCTTTCCGATCAAACCTTTTCATTAATTTTGTTTACCCTTGAGGCCATCTTGTAAGAGAAAGATTGCTTTCTAGAAGTTCACAAGGAGTAGACAGTGGATTTAAAAAATAAATAATTTTCTCACAGGTCTTAAAGTATCAAATTGTTTCAAATGCATAGCATTATTACCATCTATGAATCATATGATTTTTACAAAAACCGATCCTGTAACGAATTTAATAGGGAACTACATTCATTTGCACTTAGAATTAAAAAATTATAGAATTGTTTAGGTAGGAAAAGACCTCTAAGAACACTGAGTCCAACCATTTACATAGACAAGTACTCCAAGTCCACCTCTAAACAACGTTCTTAAACACCACGTCTACACATCTTTAAATACCTCCAGGGGTGGTGGCTCAACCACTTCCCTGGGCTGCCTCTTCCAACGTTTGACAATCCTTTCAGTTGAGAAATCTTTCCTAATATCCAAATTAAACCTCCCCTGGTGCAACTTCAGGCCATTTCCTTTTGTCTTCTTGCTTGTTATTTGGGAGAAGATACTGACCCCCACCTGTCCACAACCTCTTTCAGGGAGTTGTAGAGATAAGAGCTCCCCTTTGTCTTCTTTTCTCCAGACTAAACAGTCCCAGCTCTATCAGCAGCACCTCATCAGACTGCTCCAGACCCTTCACCAGCTTTGTTGCCTTTCCTTGGACACACTTCAGTCCCTCAATGTCTTTCTTGTAGTGAGGGTCTCAAAACTGATTTGTATTCCTATTTTAAAAAGTATTTATTCCCATCAGAATTACAGATCCATCACATCACATAAAAATTCTACTACCCATAGAGGGCCAATCTGTAAAAGCTTTTAAGTATGGAGTATTTCCTGTTCTTGGAAGCACAGGGGCACAGAATCAAAAGCTAACGATTTACAGCAGCTTTGCAAGTCATTGTTCATGAGGTGACTTACAATAGACCATATGTGCACACTTAGCTCACCCTGTCTTCTGAGGTAAAATGCATTAGTTTAAAGTAATTTCATGGGGGTATAAATTTTACCTTATCTTTTGGCAAGGTTAAGATGACACGTAGCCCATTGCAGTGATATAGCATCTGTCTGCTGGCTTGTTGGAAGGCTGTAACTCAGTCTAGACTGATGCAGATAAAGCTCTTAGACTATCAGCTTGACTTCTGTAAAAGGTAATTTTTATTGATCTCAGTGATTGCATAACGATAAATCATCTCTTTCCAAAAAAATTCAGTCTTTATTCAAAGAGTCGGAAAGAGGAAGATTTACCATTTGTGAGAGACTGGAGAAAATTATTACTGGCTCTAAACAATTGAAGCGGGGGGGGGGGGAGCAGTGCAAGTTCTGTGGAAGTGGGACATGCACTACTCCACATCCCATCCCCCTGGAGCCTCTAGTCCAACCCAGAAAGCTTGTCAGTCGCTGGCACATCTGGCACATGGGAAGCAGTGCCCCCACCCCACCCCTGCAGCCCCAGCTGAGCCCCAGAGTGGCCCAATGTCTGGAAGCCTCACCTGGGGGGGGATGGGGGGTGGCAATAAGAGGCCAGAGCAGATAAAACTCATTGCCCTGAGACACACGTGGTTTGGTTACATCCCTATTGTGCTTGGATTTTATGGCAGCTGAAACCACACCAGGATCCAAGACACTAGCTGGATCTTGCTTTTCCCTCTTTCTCTCTTTCTCTTCTTTCCTATTCCTAGTTCCCTCTTCTTGAAATACGGTTAATTTAAGATTGCATGAGTAGAGTTTGCTAAATCTATTCTCAGTGAAATACTCTATTTGGATTGAATGGGGTTTAAGTTTTTCCAAATTTCTGATCTTCTGAAGTTTGCCAGTAAAGTTTGGTTTTTTAACCTCTTGAGAATGTTGTTGCGTTTCTCCCATGCACTCATGTCAGGGACCTCAAGAGCCTCTTAAATAAACTTGCTGAGTGAGGACTGAGGCTCCACAGCACTTTCTACCTGATTTAATTGCATCTTCCCTTCATCAAAAAAGTACCTTTTCTTTCCAATTTGACTAGATTTTATAATTTCAAGCTATGATTCCTTTTATACCTGTCTCTAGCAGATTAAAAAAATCCCACAAAAACAAAAACTCACCAAAACTTTCTGTCCATTAAGATATTTATACATTATTTGCAGTTTCTTTGAAGACTGCCTTGTGATACATGTAATTTCTACAGTAGCATCAGCTTCAGTGAAGGAAATCACTTTCAGAAATGTTTTTAAACTCATTCTTCAAACCTGCATTTGTGATATACATCTTCAGTTCTCTTCACCATTGTCCAGAGGGATAGGAGGCAAAGTTTCGCACTGTGTGTGCGTGACCAAATTGTGTATTCCACATCCATCTACCTTACCTGAATGGACTGTCTCTTTAGGGCAGCAGGCAGAAGCAGAGAGGCGGCCACTCTTTGCTGGCCGGGGCGGAGGAGAGGTGGCTGCTGCTGGAACCACAGGTGGAGCTGGGAGAGCCCTGCCCGCACGGACACGGCCACTGCTGCAGCAACGCCGCCGCTGCGTCCGCTGGCCAGCGCTGCACTGAGCCTCGCATCTGCACCTCAGCAGAGCGAACCCCTTCGCACGAACAGCCTTCTTTGATCTCCCAGCCACACGGCAATTTTGGTTTGGATTGAGAGGTGGGGGGGCCAGCTGGGTTTTGCGTTTGCTGGTTTTGTAGGTACACCATTTTTCTCTGTATTGTTTGTGAGTTTTGTTTCAGTAAAATTGTGACTCTAACATTTTTAACGTCTCACAGTCTTGCTTTCTTTGGTTTCCCCCCAGGGGTGGGGCTTGAGCAGTCTTAACTTTTCTCCAGTGAGTTTTTAAAACCAGTACAATCATCAATACATACTTTTGACTTGTTACTTAACACTGACTACAAACATCAGCCTAAACACAGGTTCTCAGTTCAATAGCAAAGATGGACACCTATGAATAGTTTTTCCAATATATTTGTAAAATGCAAGATTTTCAACAAATACAGGAACACGACCACACAATTTACTTCTTTTCCTACTTTTTCTGTCCTCATTTTTTCCTGGTTTCCTAGTTTTGGAATTAACAGGATATTGTTATATTCTGCTTCAAACCAGATTATGAATGCAGTTACTGGTGAAAGTATATAGAGATATATCTTCCATTACTTTTACCGGTTACATCTGGTAAATCCAAAATAAAGTTTCAGATTCCATAATAGTAAAAACAACACAGATATTAATCATTAATTAGTCTAGGCACACCTATTAACTTTTGATTTTGCCAGATTTATCTTAAAATAATAAAATTTTCTAGCGTACTTTTATTTTTAGTCCAGGATCTTGCAAGCATCAGAATAATCAGATTTTTATTCCTAAATTCCCTATACAAACAAAGGAGTCCGAATATGGACTTGTAAGCAATATTACATTGTTCCTGAATGAAGTACCATGAAGCTCCTTCAATCTGAATATCTTCCTTTCTTTATGAGATTCCATAGACTAAAATAGGAGTTTCTACAATAAACTGAAGATGGTAAGAATGCATATAGCACATAAAAATATGGTTCTAATGATAATCAAGCCATGTATGAGTTCAGAGAACTGCTTGTCTGAAGACTGTAATCAAAGAACAACTGTAATCAAAGAACAACTCTCCTACAGCCAGCTTTTCCAGGCAGTTAAAGGTCTTGTTAATCCTCACTTAATCTCCTGTGTTTATTGTGACTTTGTGTCCTCTCAGGATGATAGCAATGGGCTGAGAATGCATTAATGCCATGTTACTTTTTTTCCCATTGTACAATGAATACTTACACCCAGCTCAGTAGATGTTCATCTACTTAATTAAAGTGTACTCTGGCACATATTGAAGAAAGCATGATATGAGACACGAAACCTATGTTCCTACAGCAAAAGAACAAGTGTACAACATGTAGATAACAAGTTTTTCTTGCTGTGCTGAGATGCAATGAAATCTAACATCACCGTCTTCAAGATAAAGACTTAACTAAATATAAGTTATGTTTTTCCATTGCTCTGGACAATGACCAATAAAAAAATCTGTACCATCAGAGTGCCACTTTATCAACTTGAGAGCTTTCAGAACTCTATTGAACATTTAATATTTAGATTATTTTATACTTTAGATACTGGATGTAGCCATGATTTGTTTTATAATAAACAAAGTAAATTATTTAAAAGAAAGTCTAGAGTTTTGAAAACAAATTGATGCTTTGGAAAACTGCCTTGCCTTCCAGTGTCAAGAGACTTATGTAAAGACAAGTGTCACTAGCGAAAGAATCTTGGAGAACACTGGGGTTTTAAAAATGTTAAGTTTTTCAGGCATCATGCTGAATAAAGCAACCAAAACAAGTTAGCTCTCCCCCTTATAAAATCCTGTAATATTTTCAAGAACTGTGACAAAATACATAATTGTGTGGTTATGTAAAGCACCTGCACACCTAAATATTGTCATCACATATCTTTGCACTAAATATTAAGATAACAGACCTGGAAAGATTCTACAGAGAGATTGATGACCTGCAAGTAAGGCATGAACTATGTGATATTAAAGGGATGTATTTTTTCAGAAATTGGGAACTGTGGGTTGAAATTATTTCTGAATAATTGGAAAGTAGTGAATTGTCTATCCCTAATGCCGTTCATACTAATTGATTTCTGACATTCATGATATACACTAGTTTTAGCAGAAAGCTGAGCACATACTTACGTGTCCTATTAAGTTCAACAAGATTACTCAGTACACCACAAATGATACTTAGCAGATGACAGAACTCATCATTTTGTAAAACAGAGAACAACTATAGTATTGGAGCATTCTTAGTCCTGTTAACTGAAAACAATTTACAGGTACTCTGAGGAACAGGTTATGAAAGTTGTCTAAGAGATTTTACTTTGGATTTCTTCAAAACACAGATGCCTCAGAAAAAAAAGCATCATTAGGTGTAAATAGAATCTTTAGTACAATATATCTTGCACGAATATCAAGTTTTAGGCTTGGAAGAAATTATTCAGAAATAAATTAAAATGAAACCTCAAAGATAATATTTTCTAAACAAGAAAAAAAGCCATCTCAAATATTTTATCATTTTCTGTGTATTTAGAGGTCCTATAATTTTTTAGTATTTCAGAAATTTATCAGTTGAGTGACTGTAGTAAAGAAAAAAATCCTAACATTAATGTCCATAGGAATATGGTATTTAGTTATTTTGCACTTTTATATGCTATATTAATTGAACAAATTAATAACGTCTCTTAAAAGTTTCAATCATTCACATAGTCTTTATACACATAACAAATTGATTAGCCAAACTACCCAAAGATGAAGCAATAACGATGAACAGGAAATAATTAATCAATAGCACGTGGAGCATTAATTTGCTCATCCGAACTGTTCAGCAGAAGGAAGAAAGAAGGCATTCAGTGACATCAGGTTATTTAAGCAAATAATCCTCAAACACAGATTACAGGAGTGGGGGTTTTTTTTGCACATAACGATTTATTCTCTTTTACTTAACAAACATTTTTTTAAATAGAACTATTAACCTGGATAAAATAAAATCATAGGCATACTTAAAAGTCTTTATACAGAGACTGTACATTGAGTCAATTCAAAGAACAGGCTACTAGCAAACAGACATTGCAAAGGTAGCTGGTTCCATGCTTCAACTTTTAATATCCTTAGAGCTTCTGGACCTCTAATTACAGTACTGCTGCCTGGATTTCTGAAAAAGAACTTACTTATTTAAAGGTTGTCCCTACAATTACACTGTGTTGCATCAGACTTTTTAACTGTATGGATCATATCCTCATGGACTAGATCTTTTAATTTAAAAGTTATTGGCTAGTTTTAAAGTCCTTTAAACAAATAATAATTTATGATATTCTTTTTTATGCAGGTTGGTCTAATGATTTCATAAACTACTCTCTAAGATCTGGCTAAGCAAGGGTTCAAGAAATGAGAAAAGAGGTATATTTCCACAGAGTCTTTGAGAGTGCTGTTGAATTAAACATGTTCCAGCAGGAAAGAAACAGATAATATAATAGTTGAAGAGATCCCCATTCAGGGAGTTTTGTGGTTCTCCAGAAAGAAAAGTTAATGTTTCTCTTGATTTTTTATGAAGTAGATGTCTCTTTTTACTAGAACGCAGGTATGCATATACTTGTGTACAATTTAGTGTATCTGATATCAAACAACACTTGACCTATACAAATTACAGATGCAAGAAGAAAAGTAAGCAATCAGTTGATTAGTTTCACATGTTAAATGTGTGCAAGGAAATCAGATATATCTCAGTTTCATCAAAAGACTCAAAATATTTTAGTGAAATTTGTATTGTATTCAGTAACTTTTGAAAAAAAAATGCAAGGTATTACGAGGTAAACTTCTTCAGTTAAACAAACCTTAATAAAAAGAAACATCCATTTGATAAAAATGCATATTAGTGGCTCTAAGATTTATGTCTGGTAACATTTAAGAATGTAATCTATGCACTTCTTACAAGCATTCTGTCATGCTTCAGCTAACAGTACTAAGAGCCCAGAGGATAACTTCATTACGTACCCATCTAAAATTATTTCCAGATAAAACATATTGATCCATCAAAGATGTACTCCTAGAAAATACACACTTGGCTGGCCTGCCCATATTCAGCATGCTAATTAATATTTTCTTTCCTCTAACTTTGTCAATCTCTGTGTTTGTACTCTCCAGAGAAAGAAAATAAGTCAGTTGGTATTTTATCTGAGTCAGAAAAATAAATCAAGTGGAAGTAAAAAATATTCCAAAAGCATCTTCAAACTATTTTAAAGGATCACTTTCTATTCCAGATTTTTGATGAGTGATTCATATTTTTATGTTCAGCAACAAAAATCCATCATCTTTGCAACAGGAAGTCTTTGACCTCCTAGATGAAATTTCTCATTGAAGAAATACTTTGCACTTAAAGGCCTTGGGAACTTAGATGTTGCTTCTTTTTAAACACTTTCTAAACATGAAATTATGGGCATTGTAGCACCTAGTTATGTAAAAAACAATTCACATGAAAAATTTATCAAATCAAAGCAAATATATTGTCTGACCAACAAAAATCTACATCTGCATTTGTAAAGTCACAGGGTGTTACTGAAGATACAGATGATGTTTTACAAGAGAAATACAATTGTAGGGGTTTGGGTTCTTCTTTTGTTTTGTTGGGTTTTTTTCTCTTTCTTGAGGAATTTTCCCCATAGGTGTGGCTGATGGCCCATCATGACTGGATACTTCACAGACAAAGGAGGTTATCAGCTCAGGGGAGAAGGCCAATGGTCTCTCTCTCTCGTTACCTGGGAGTGCCCAGGTGGGGGGAAAATACCGCAAGACGAGAGACTGGTTCCAGCTGAACCTCAAGG
>VWPU01018919.1:0-14530 GCA_013398955.1 Callaeas wilsoni | reverse complement strand
TGTGGGTGCCTGGCGTTGGGCCACTGTCAAACCACGACAACACCTCTGCTCTGTGACATTGGATTTCACTGCAAACATTTTAAGTTTCTCCAACATGTGCCTCACCCTCCTTGTTTACAGAAATTAGTGAGGCATTTAATTTAAAAAAAAAATCTTCATATTAAAGTAAGGAAACCATGACAAAGCGAGATATATCAGTGGCAAAAACAAATACAGCTTGCCTAGCAGAACAGCTATCCTATTGTCTCATCCACATGGCACAGGCAGGGGAAATTATAAATAGTAGCAGCAGCAGTGCCTGGGAGTTGCATCTTGGCCCCAGTGCCTCTGGCCACCTCCTTCAGGCTCCCAGTGGTTGACAGTGACATAGAGGGCAGGGCACAGCTAGAAAATCCCCGTCAGCCCTCTGCCTCCTGCTCAGGCAGGGCAGGCCCCAAGCCGAGCACTCATGGGGGATGCAGCAGGCAGGCTACCACCAACCTGATCCCGGTTGAAACAGCAGTGGAGAACAAGGCTCTTCTGAGAAACAGAGATTTTCCTGGTGCAGTAGCTGAAAGGCACAGGGGAAGAGATGGAGAAGGTAACTCTTTTTAACTGGTTGACCTGACACTTAAGACAATGGTCTATAATGTAGCCTTGGCTGTGATCATCCCTGTTCACAGCAGGGAGAAAGCCTTTGTGCCACTACTATGATCGTGGACTAAAGAATGGCAGGAGGAGAGCCAGCAGAGCCAGGGAGCCTCTGTTGGCTGGCTCTCACACAAAGCTGGGAACAGAGGCTACCAACTATTCATTCATTTTGGGACAGCTTTGTTAAGGGTGCAACTGTGTTCATGGGGAATACTAAAGGAAACAGCCTGAGCACCATTCTATGGCTTACACAGTTTTTCAAAGATGTTGGGAGACATGGATGTACACGAGCACTTAATTGCAAGACCCTCATGATAAGGGACAGACACAGATCCAGATCCAGCCCAGTATTCTTGAGTGGTTCCCACCTTCTTTGGGGTTTCAGACTAGCACACTTCACTGGCAGCATGACGAGCACATTAGTCACAATTGATGATTCAGCTGATGGACAGCAATTTGGGAGCTTTGGTAATCTGAAATGTGTTACCTTGTGTAGGGTCAAGCCAAGCTCAGCAGATGGGATGGAACTTCAGATACAAAGAACAATTTTTTTATTATGAGAGTGGCGAAACACTAGAACAGTTATGCAGAGAAGTAATGGATGCCCATCCTTGGAAACATTCAAGGTCAGCTTGGAGTTCTGAGAAACCTCATATACTTGAAGATGTCCCTGTCTGTGGCAGCAGGGTTGGACAAGATGAGGTTCCTTCTAACACAACATATTCTATGATTTTATTCTATGATTCTAACTTGCTAACTTGACTGCTTTGAATCCTGTGTCCCTAGCCTAAGATCTGTATTTAGTCAAGACACTCACTCCTGGCTCTACAACCTAGCCAAACTTCATCTCCACCACCTATGTGAAGGTCATAAGCGGTAGGTGTGACACCTACTTGTTTTCAGTCTGGGAATCATCCCAGGCACAGATTTAAGGCACAATCCAGTTCATGACAGCACATGCAGATAGCATGTGCTCCAGCACCTTGATGGGGCGTGGGACATTCTGTACCAAATAAGACCAACCTGGGACCCCTCTGCTCCCAGTTTATCTTTCAGGCTGATTTCGTCAGTGACTGAGAAAAAGTCTTGCAGAATCTCCACAATAACAATAGGAAATGCTTAAAAAACAGGCTGTAGCCTGTCTGGTAGCTGCTTGCAGGAGAAAGGCTGGGACACGGGAAACTGTGCCAGGCTCTTGAGAGCTGGTGATTCATGTTCTGCAACCACAACCTGGCCACAAACTTCTGTGCCAGCAGAGAATGGGGCAGTAACCAAGGGGCTTCAAATGGTCCAAGCAAAGAGCAAGGGATCTCTCAGGACGCTGAGCGAGAAACAATACAATAATTTTTTTAAAAAAGTAACTCAGAGAACAGGAAACTCTTGGATGGGACTCTGTTCTGACCATCTTGCAAAGGGGGAAGAGGGTGACAAAGAGAAGCAATTTGCAGATGTGTGTGGTGTGAGCAGTGCAACAGGGGAAAGGGGAGCTGCAGAGTGCCTCACCACCACCAGCAGCCCTGGCAGTGAGGCAAGCAAGGGCATTCAGCCACACAGGCAGCTGGGTTCAGCTGGGTTCACTTTGCTCCATGGCTCTCCAGCTGGAATCAAGTACTTCCTGCAGGTTGCTCAGATGTGCTTGGAGATGGCCCAAATCTGTGCCCTGCCTGCTGTGCTGGTGGCCTGTTTTCTTAGCCAGGACTCAGGATTTCCAGGCCATCTCCTTCCCCCTGTTTTCTTCCCCCATGGCACAGCTTGGGGACAGCAGCGTGGAAGGAGCACAGGGTGCTGGCTGCTCGGACTTGCTCTGTTTAAGTAACGGCAAACTCTTTCCTTCAGGGAAGGGAGTTGCAGAATGAGTTGTGCATTCCTGCCTGCTGCAGTTTCTCACCATACAACTCTGCTTTCTGATAAGCCAAGCAATACATGTCAGGGCTCCTGTTTGCTTCCTGGCAGTGGGAATTAGTGGTACATTCTGGCTATAAAAAATACTGGCTTTCATGTAGACCCAGCTATAAGAACAAAGATGGAAAGGAGATAGGCAAGAAAATTGAAGAGTAGAGATGGATGCCAGGTACAGGTAACTGGACATTGGGTAAAGCATGGAGGCAAATCCTTTTCCAAGGGAACAAAATGCAGAAAAGAAAGCCATTCATTTTGGTGCTCCAGTCTCAAACAGCCACCGTTTGGCTACAGTGGCAGAAGGTTTCATCTATGACAAAGAAGTGAAGGTGGGGCAAACATAAAATTATACAGAAAATCAGGAAAGCCAAAGCTAATTAGCAGCAGAATTTCCTGTGTGGTGGTCTGTTTTGGGATACTTATGCCTTCCTGGGGTTGATCTTTCTGGAGCAGATTACAGGATTGTTTCCACTCTCAAAATGATAGAATTACTCAGAAAGTGAGAATGAAGAGCCATGGGAAGCCAGCCCTGTTTTTCAGTTCCACATTACTGTAGCCCAAGGGTAGCTGTGGATTCTTCAGAGAATCACAGAACAGGTAAGGTTGGAAGGGACCACTGGAGATCATCTAGTTCCACCTCCCTGCACAAGCTGGGTCTCCAGAGCACATCACTCAGGATTGTGTCCATGTAGCTTTTGAATCATTCCAGAAGGAGACTGCACAGCCTCTCTGGGCACCCTGTTCCAGTGCTTTGTCACCCTCACAGTAAAGAAGTTCTTCCTCATGTTCAGACAGAAGTTGCTGTGCACCAGTTTCTTCCTGTTGCCTCCCGTCCTATCACTTGGCACCACCAGGAAGAGTCTGGCTCCATCCTCCTGACACCCTCCTTTCAGATACTTACAGACATTGATGAGGTCCCCTCTCAGTCTTTCCTTCTCCAGGCTAAACAGGCCCAGCTACCTCAGCCTTTCCTCATAACTGAGGTGCTCCAAACCCCTAATCAATTGGAGTAGATGATCTCCAGAGGCCACTTCCAACTCTAACGAACCCTGTGATTCTGTGAAGTACCTCCATTACCCTCTGCTGGATCCTTTCCAGTATTTCCTTGTCTTTCCTTGGAAATCTCAGAACTGGACACAAAACTCCAGGTGAGGCCTCACCAGGGCTGAGCAGAGGGACAGGATCACCTCCCTCGACCTCCTGGCACCCTATCCTAATGCACTCCAGGGTAACTTTGGTCTTCTTGGCCACAAGAGCACTGCTGGCTGATGGACAGCTTGCTGTCCACCAGGACCCCCAATGCAAAGACTTCCTCCTGGATTTGGGAAATTTTTGGATAATAATCTGGCAACATCTTGGCTGTGTCCCAGGGGAAGAAATTGAAGCTGTTAAGTCTGAGCTGCCCAGCCAGCTCTTATGAAGATGGAGGAGGAATTGCTTTTATGCAAAACAGCTGAACAGGTGACAGCTTGTTTTTGAAGACCAGTAACCCGGCTGCAGTGGCACTGTTGCAGGAAGCAGAGGCTGTTGTTAACCTCCTTTTCACTCCAGGGAAGCTGTGCTGCTGCCATGTGAATCTGGCAGCAACACTAGGGAGCACAGGGACTGCTGAACAACATCCAGCATGAGCCCCATGGGGCAGTGATGTCAGAAAAGACATGGAGGAGTTAGAACTCCCCCATCCCTCCCTGCCCATCTATGCTAGCTGGCATCAGTGCCCTTGGGCTTTGTTCTTTGCCAACATGATATGGAAGATGATTTTGGATCACCGTGCTCACTGTTTGCTGCAGATCCCTTGGGAGTCTGCCAGTGTGCTGTACTGATACCTGCTTATTCGTGCCCATGCAGCATGTACCACAGAGAGCACAAAAACAGCAGCAGCAGAGCTGAAAGGTGCAACTGGATGAAACACATCTTCTTACAGAGAAAAATACCTGGAAAAAAACCCCTAGCCAACTAGAAGAAACCAGTCTACATCCATGAGTCAGATCCTTGTGACGATCAAAGACCTGTTGTTTGACTTTGGATTTCTGCCTCTCCAAATCCAAGTGCACGTTCATGAAGACTTTCACACTCAAGATCACTGAAGCACCTGAACATCCCTGCTCTCAGCACTGGGGTATCTGACCTGTTGAAGGCCCTCACATCTCACATGCAACAGGCACAACCCAGGCTGAGAGCAGCAGAAGACGGCAGCAGCAGACTCCCACCAGGTGAAGATCTGCACTGGGATGCCCATTCCTGTGCTGGCTGGACATCCCCTCTGGTGCTGCATCCCAGCTCAGTGTCATGTTTGGCAAAAGTACTGGGTGCCTCTGTGCCACAAAGGGCATCACCTGTCTCAGTCTCTAGCACCCTGCAACGGCCAGAGGCATTTGCTGCTTTTCCAAGCTCTGGATTTATTTTCAGTCTGCATTTCATACAGGCAGGAGACTTGTATAATCCCAAGGCCTGACTGTTTGTCAGTATCCCTAGGTAACCTTGATCAAATTTGGCCAAGATGCCTCAGATACAGTGGAGTTCTGATAAATTTACTGAAAATTGGTAGCTGGTCATAGAAGAAAGAGATAGCAGCAGCCCTGACCATAGAAGGGAGGTTGAGCTCACCTGGTAGGAGCTTGGTCTGGTGGCAGATGATGAGCCACTCAGTACATGCCCCAGCCACCCCTCACACGTGGGCACACCTGGGGTGGCTGCACCCCCGCCTGCCTCTGGCCCAGCAGCAGCATCACTGGCAGTGAGATTTCATGGGCCAGGCAGCTCAGCAGAGCAGCGTTTTGGGAGCCTGGTTTTATCCATTCCACTGCTCAACAGCTTGTTTCCTGATGCTTTCAAAAACTGGCAGCTTGTAGAGTATGAAAAGACCATTCTTTTTTCTACATTTATCTATTTCTTTGGATTGCTTTTGCAATGACATTTTTATTAGCTGTTTCTATTTCGTTTTCATTTTGGGTTTCATTGTGCTCATTCTACTGTGGTTAAGAATCACCAGCCTTTTAATGGTTCATCTTTCATTTTAAGCAGGCATGTTTCAAGTATTGTCCATAGGCCTTTGCCACATCCTCAGTGGATGACAGCTAACATCCTGTGCTTATTCAGAGGGTCCTGTACAGACAGAGCAAGTGCAGATCTGGGGGGAAGGCTGTGTGTGAGTGTAGTAGGAACCAGGATGGAAGGGTTTGCCTCAGTGCAACTCAGGATGGTCCCCAGACTATGCAGGCCAAGCAAAGAAAGTATCAGAGATGTTTTTGAAGCTCTTGTTTTGAGTGACGTCTGTCGTGCTGGGCTAGATGTAATTCCCTCCATGCTCCCTTTCTTCCAGTCCCCTTTTGGATGGGTTATACATAGCCCTGGTGCCATGCTTTGCCTTCCCCTTCTCCTCCCAGCCATCAGCTCATTGTGGAGCAGAGCTCGTGCTGCACCGTACAACATCCTTGGCACCCAGTCGTGGCCAAGGTGGAGCAAGGCTGACGTTGCAATGAACCACTGGTAACTCACTTCTCTGGGCCCAGTCACCAGTGCCTGGCTCTCTTACCATATCCACCAAACGCATCAGCCTGGGGGAGGAAGCCCTCATCAGGCATTCATCACGAGGCTCTCCAGTAAGCTTGCATGGGAACAACAAACCACCACAACTAAGGGTTTGGGATTTCTCACTGGAACACTCATAAGCTGGGCAGGTGCACGCAACATATGGAAAGACACTGAGGTATGGATGCTTAGAGCAGGATGAACCTTTCTAGAAGCAGAAAAGCACCAAAACATTCAGATGCCTCTAAGCCACCCACAAGCAGGCAGCATGTGCTGCACGCTCCAGCAGCCAGTGCTTTTGCTCTGCTCCTCTGCAGGGATGGCTGAAACTCAAGCAGTCCCAGTTCAACACATGCTTCAAAATAACAGTCCAATTGCTTCAGCTCCCCAGTCAAAGGCAGTGAGTTGACATCTTTCCTAGGAAGGGTGGGGAAATGACATATTGTTACACCTTTTGACTGGACAGGTTTGACTCCCTTGCACCAGGGGAAGCAGAGTCACTCTTAGCTGGGAGGAGAACAGCCCCAGCTGTTGAGGGGCCAAGGACCACCTCCAGATAGGTCCTTTGGCTTTGTGGTTATCTTGGTTGGCAGGAGAGTTCCTGCTCCACTTCCAGCCCAGTGCTTCTTTTCCTCTGCTCACTGACTTTCTTTCTTTGCAGACTCATAGAAAGCCCAAGGGGAAAGGTGCAAACCTGGCAAGAGGGATGGAGACAGTTCTAGGAGTCTAAATTTATCACCTTACACGACAAAAAAACCTAAATGTGTTTTATTTAACACTGATAACGTGGCAGCAGTGGGAGAGGAATTTGGGTCTTCAGAGAGACCAAGGTGCTTAGCCAGAGACACACCATCTAATTTCCACACCAGCTGGGCCCTGCCTTTCTGTAAGTACAAAGGGGACACGAACCAAACATGTTAGACATTTAATCCTGCCCTAGGCACCTCTTACAGTTCTTAGTGAAACCCCCCCTTGCTCTGGACAGTCATTGAAATCCTCTTCCCATCCCCAGCCCCAGGACCTGAAGCCCCTCGTGACATACCTCCCTCTTCAGTCCTTTCACCAATACTCATCCCTTAAATCTCTCTCCTTCCCTTCTGCTCTCCACCTTTTTTAAGCAAAACAGGGTGACCAAAAATTAGTGTTAATTATTCCTCCAGAATTGTGCTGCAAACGACATAATTCCACAGGAGGCCATGAGGCCATTTAGCATTTTATCCGGACTGGAAGTTTCCCTTTGTCTCTGGGCCACACACCCTGCTGCTATCTTCTGTCAGCTCTGACTCTGGGAGCAGATCTAAATCACTAAAACATCCCATACTAACTCAGCATAAAAAATAAAAAACAACCCTACAACCAACCAGCCCTTAAGAGGGAAGTGGTCAGGACAGCATGGGCTGGAGAATGGGAGAAAGCCCTGAGGACAAGGGGAGAAGGGAGCAGGAAACGGGAATGGTCCTTCTCTCAGTAGCAACAAGTCCCTGGGTATGTTCGGCAGACGATGGAACCACAGTCAGTCAGTGCCCTCTAAAGGATGGCCAGGCAGGGCCATGCTCCCAGTCTGTGAAAACACCAGGTTTGGCCACAATGGGTTCCAACTGCAACCCAAAGTGCTTTGGAAGCCAGAGACACCACAAAACATACCTCAACAGAGGCGTTACCACGGAGTGTAACAATGGCAGCACCCCGCTCCCCACCTCACACAGGTAAGAGCCGTATTGCAGGGCAGTGGTTGACGGCCAGTCCCATCCTTCCGAGCCGAGAGAAGAACTTTGCTGTGGTGTCAGTAGTGGAGAGGGGAACAGGGTCAGCTTTGGCCACAAAGCCCATGTCATGCTATAGGCAAGCGGTCTGGCTCCTTTCAGGAGCAAGGCCCACAGTTTGGCAGCACAATAAATTGAGCTGCAATGTCCTAAAATTGGGTTAAAGGCAGAAGCATTTACTGAAATAAACTCTTCACGGTGGAACACATTTGTCCAAACAATTGTGTTTGTTTAACTTACATAAGCCAGAGCTTTATGCAGGTTGTGTCATCTGTGCCTGGGTCAGAGTTTCATGGCACTTCCTGTATAGAATCTTAGAATATCCTGAGTTGGAAGGGTACACAGGAATCAATGAGTACATCCCCTGGTCCTGCACAGAACCTTGGAGGTTTTATTGTCTGTTTCTTTTTGTTCTCCATCTGCCCCTTTATCCTCTGTGTCACCAGCTCCCTTCAATCACAAATCCTTTCAATCCTGTTTGCACCTTCTCTCTGCTATTTGTAGGTCTCTTCCTGCCTCAGATCTCAGGTCTTGTGTCCAACTCCAAAATATGCTTGCCCAGACCCTCCTGCCACTGATGCAAAGTCACACTGGAAATGGGAGCACAGCATAGAAATTGTGCTGGCAGTGGGAGAAGGGAACCTGGCAAACAGATCCACAAGATCCTTAGGTGGGTGTAGCATTGTGGAGCCAATACATATTGACCAACATGACAAATGAGCATTCAATCAAGCCAGCAGAGAGTCAACAAAATCTCATTCAAGTATGTGTCTCCATGCCCTGCACCCTCCTTCCTCAGCAAGCATCCTTCCCATGCCACACTGCCCCTGCAGACCTATCCCAGTGCCCAGCATCAGGCAGCAGGAGACACACAGCACAGCCCAGCCCTGCTACCCCTTCTGCCTCTCTGCCCTCCCTCAGTTTCACACAGGCCTGTGAATCACATTCTACTTCAGTTTCATTTTGACTTTTCCTCTCTGTACTTGGTTTTCAGACAGTCCCTGCAGTTTTCTTTGGCTCACCGTGTGAACTAAGATAATTAATCACAGGCTGGCAGGGCCTGCAGGGCTGCGCTAGAGAAGCTGCAGGCTGGCACCTCAGACCAGCAGGATTGCAGCACTGAGCTAGAAGATTACAGGCTACCGATTCAAAGGTGGCAGGACCATAATAAAATGGCCAAAGAGCCTGGACTGAGACCTGTGAGAAAATTTCAGGGCAAAGCATTATCCATGGAACACAGAAATTTGTCCTGTAGATGGGTAATCTCAAGTCACAGTGAACAGCTAAAGGACTTCATCTGTTGAAACTGACCAAAGCATCCTCTGCTATTTGGTCCTTGTGGTTCTCCTGGCAATTGAAAACCTGCAGCTGGTCCAGTAAAAGTCCATGTTTTCTCTCAAGCACACTCTCATGGTACTACCATGAGCCTTTTGTAAAGGGAATAGCCACATACAATCCCCACAACACGAAAGGTCTGGCACTTCATCATGCAGAAGGTGTGCACGTAGCACAGCAATAGCAGCTTCCTCTGGAACAGGGAATCACAGATTGGCACATGCTGGCACAGGAATCACTATCCCGTACACATGCTAATTCAGCAATGCCTATCTGAAGCAGATTATCTGTTCATGCCAGAGATCACTGCAGTCTGACCCACTCCCTGAGCCAGCAGCACAAGCGAGAACACTTTCCAGTGCATACCCTGGAAGAGCAGCATGGCTCTTAGAAAAAAGTACTTTAAAACAAAAAGAAAAAAAACAAACAAACAAACAAAAAACAAACAAACAAAACCCCAAACTACCAAAGAAAAGAAAAGACATTCTGCACTTCCACTGGGGATAGAATGAGAAGGAATTGCAAAAATGGAAAGCTGGGTCAGACATTAGAAAAATAACTTCCAAGTTAAGGAGAGTAAGGCCCCAGAACAGACTGCCTTAGAGAATACTGAACTGCCATCCCTAGAGGACTTATATGAAAAAGCTTGAAAAATCTCAGTTGGGATGATACAATGTTCTCACTTGGGGAGAGAATGGAGTAGGATACTTACCATGCTTTTTTCCTGTCTCTTCCCTACACCATCCCCCCCCCTTCCTCCCCGAAATTCTGCATCCTTAACAGTCTACAATCTAGGTGCTTGCATAGAAATATGGCAATAACTTTGTTTCCCCAGTACACAACATTTAGCAGTCACTGTGTGGCACTTGGAGGACACTCAGGAACAGCAGCACGATACTCAAATGTTTTTGATTACAGTACTTCACCTCTTCAGGAAGAAATACTGCAGCTACTGGTGAAGCGGGCAAGCCTCAGAGTTAACCAACTCTGATTATAGCTAATAAAGGGCAGAAGAAAACAGCAATCTGTTTTTCACAATACCTTGATTTGGTGGTTTCTTAGTGAGGGGGGCGGATTGTATCTGGCAGAGTGAAAGGGAGCAGAGGATGTGGCTGAGAGGAGGTGGCTGTATTAGGGACAGGGATGGAGCAGCACAAAGCTCACTCTTTGGAAGGAAGAAGCGGTGAGAGAGAACTGTCAGAACACTCAGAGCAGCTGAGCCTGTCCTCAGTGAAGTCAGTGACAGCCGGGCATGGACTTGCCCTGCTCCTGTGTCTCACTGTCCCTCTCCTCCAGACAGAGCCTTCCCAGAACAGCTCCTTGCCCAGCCCCAGCTCTAGTACCTCTTCCTCTGCCCATCCATCTTTCCAGCCCTGATAGTATCTCCCAAGGCTCAATAATTAACCAGTTCTTAGAGTGAGGAGGGGGAGACAAAGTACACTCGAGGCAATATTCCTGACCAAACTTGGTTCAGTACATTCCTATTTCCTCAGCTGCACTTGGCATTGGGGGAAACAATCCCACTGCACAAACCTGTTGCTTTGTTTGCTTCAGGCACATTACAAAGTAATCAACTATTACCTTTCCCATGTCATGACTGCCTAAGAATGACACTTCTTTCCCTGTTCTGTTGCCAAAATGATTTCTCCTTCACAAGTTCAGTAAACAGACATACAGTTCTTTGTACAAATGAAGAATAATCTCAAAAACAAGAGACCAAAATTACTTTTGCCCACATTCAAGAAGAATTAAAATACAGAGCTCTGAGGTCTTGACATATCTTTTCTCCCCCTTTTTTAATTAAATGAATTACTCGGAATTTGGGTTTGGCTGGGCTCAAAAGACTACCTAGCACTGAAAAGACTATCTGGACTAAGTAGGCTGTCGAAAGCAAACAGCGTTATCAGTCAGGCACTTAGTTTAAGGAAACTGGCACTCCCCTTCAAAAGGTACATGTTCTTCCTTATCTCTTTAACACAGACCATCAAGGTTTTAGCTTTCACAATGCCATTTTAGCACATGGCAGTGCTCTGTAGCTGAACAGAAAAGGAAAACGCTGAGATGTGAAAATGATCGAGCAGTTCCTGAACTCAGAAACAGTGTGTGTTCTAAACAATAAGACCTTAACTATCAGCTGTGTTAATTTTTAAAAAATCTTCAATATTGGCACTTTACAGATACTATTTTAAAATGCTTCCTGTGGCTAACTATAAAGCTGGGTAAACAATAAAACCTTTTTAACTATCAGGCTGTGTTAATTAAAAGAAAATCTTCAATACTGGCACTTTACAGATACTATTTAAAAATGCTTCCTGTGGCTAACTATAAAGCTGGGTTGGCATAATTTCCAACAGTTTAGTGCAATCTATCATGTATCAAAAAGTCATAATTCCTAGGCAAGAGAGAAAATGTATTGAAGTCTGAATGAATTTCAATAACTTCCCTATTTCCATGATAGCCTAGAATAAAAACCAATTGCATTCATAAATCATAATAACACTGGAATAAAAGAAAAATCTTGTATCTGCTTAGAGCTTTAAGTTACAAAGGATCTTTATTTAACTTTGGTACAGCTTATGCTTAGAAATAAGGTATCTGTGAACTCCGAAATATTTATCAATTGGTGTCAGTAAAATATATTGTGTACACTTTAATTTTTTTCCCATTTGTTAGTTCTATGAACATTGAGCTGAATGAGGCAACATGTCCAGTTAACTTATCTGGATTGCAAAAGTACTTAAAAGATTCATAATTAAAGAATTATTGCCCCTCATTCAATTCCTGTTTGACTGCAACTCCCTGAAGCTGTCAAGGAAACACTGAGTTATATATTCTAGCTGAATCTCAGACCTGGGCTTTCAAAGGAGTAGCTTCTGCTAAGAAGGCCAACTTCCAGGCCCAGCCACCCACACGTAGCACCTGCAAGGACAGGACACGCACCAGGCCTGGGCAATACGCCCAGCTGACAACACAGGCTCTCCACAGCAACTTTTATCAGACACCATGTAGAACTCAAGAGCAGCAGAGCTAAAATGGATCTTGGAGACACCCAGATGAGAATATCAGGTAATACTCAACAAGGGCTCTCCTGCCAGGATCCCTCCCAGACCCCACATCTCACTGGGGGCTCTGGACTGCAGTTTTGGTGGGCAATCAGCAGAAGCAAGCACACAAACATTCA
Organism: Callaeas wilsoni; assembly: GCA_013398955.1. Lineage (NCBI taxonomy): Eukaryota > Metazoa > Chordata > Aves > Passeriformes > Callaeidae > Callaeas > Callaeas wilsoni. Next base: position 2,191 of record VWPU01018919.1, on the reverse strand, counting down.
GGTCTTTTGCAAGGTTTAATCCTGAATCAGTAGGAAAATTTTGCAGCACCAGAATCTAAAGTTTAATGCAAATTCTGTGCCTCAAGCATGAAAGCATTCTTTCCTGTTGCCTTAAAACACTTAAGCCGCATCTTGAACAGTCAGTTTGTTATGGGAAGAGGACAAGATACTTATTCTGGGCACCATCAGAGGGGCTGTACCTACCTCCTACTGTGACAAGGCTTTTATCTAAAGTCCCATTTGCTGCTCTCAGAGGGGCAGTGGGGAGGGAATAGACAGTAAAACTTTTACTAAGTTACATCCTTGTTTCAGGTCAAAGCCAAAGGAGTGAAATATATGAGGACAAGACCCAAGAATATATTATCTTGCTGAAAGAACAAATACTAGGTAAGTTTACTTAGCAAGCTACAGTGCTTTTGAACAATAATTTGAACCCTTTTGGATATCCATGTAAGGCTGAGAGTGCATTTTTACTGCCTTCATCACATATAGAGTTAGAAAACTCTGAAGTCATACCTCGTTAAAAGGCAAGACCTCCAAAAAGTCCCTCTCTGTGTTGAGCAAAACTTGCAAATTTGATTCCTTAAATTGGGTAAAGGAGAAATGCCTTACCATGCTCTGGGCTCTATCTTGCCAGTGTCCAGGAGTGCCAAAGGTAGAAACAGAGCAACTTAACTCACAAGGAACATGCCAAGGGAAGAAAAAACATGTAATAATATGACCAAGTGCTAGTGACAGAAAAGTGTGAAAGAAGAAGCAATACGAAAAAGGACAGTTTGGGGAAAGGAGACAGTCTGAAGAACAGAACCATGTAAGGAAAGGAAAGACCAGAAACAGTACATAGTACATCCTAGGGAGGGCATCATAAACCAGTCTTTAAACGAGAGAAATTTTATTTTTCTCTACAAATCACCATTTCAATTTTAACAAACACATCAAACCTCACTCTAAGACATTGCTGACGCTGGCCATGTGCTGTACTCAGCTGACAGAAGCCACCACTGCCACAGCAGCGTGTGTCCATTTGTCAGCTGCTTCAGATTCAAGTCCGTACCTCAGACTAAAGCCAGGGCAGGGTGTGGGCTGAACAAAGACGTCACACTTTGCCATGAAACACACGGGGAGATGCCAGCTCTGCCGTGGGTTGGGTCACCTACAGCAAGAGGCAGTGGAACTGCAGCAGCTGCTGAGTGCAACTGGAATCGTCACACTTGACAGCAAAATTCCACAAGTACACCCCCCCTATGGCTCTACTTAAACCTGTAATGGCAAATACTGGTCAAAGAAAAATAAAACATCCTACAAAATACAAAACAAGAAAAGAAAACAGTGCAAAACTGCAGACCATTCTTTTTATGTTCCTAGTGTGTAAAGAACAAACAAATAGTAAGGAAAACTACATTAACTATAAAAGAGCAGTTACCTCCAAGACTTCTGCAAATCCAAGATCTGACTTCCTGCCTTAAATTTACATTAATGTTTAGTGTTTAGCACAAGTGCAAGTACTTGTACATTTGTTTAGCAGGAACAAAGCACATTTTGATTCCCTTATTTTGTGAGAATCTGAAACACATTTAATTAGCTGGTAATAAAAAGCCCCACAGAATTCTAATTGATAGGAAAATATTCTCCTTTTTCACAAAAGGATTAATGTTTTTTTCAGACTAGAGAAGCCAGCTAAAAATAAAACAAGGTTTTCCGAGCTCCACAGGATGGCTTTGGTGTTTAAGGAAGGACTAGAGGCAGCACTTTGTGCCGTGGTGTAATTGAGACGGTGGTGTTCAGCCAAAGGTTGGACTCGATCTCACAGGCCTTTCCAACCTAATTCGTTCTGTGATTCTGTGTGTGATTCTCCCTGAAAAATTCTGTGTATGGCACAAGTCACGACACTCAGTCTGCGTGTTTCCAAAGGCACGTTTGTAATGCGGCCTCACACCACCTCCCCACACTGCCCGGGATAACGGCGGTCACCTCACCCCCGCGGAGAGCTGCCAAAAGATGGCCAGTCAACTCCCAACGACCTACAGCCCAAACCTCTTTAGCCCAAACACAGCGATAAAGCACGCTTAGCTTAATGAACGACCAGAGCAGAGCCTAAACGCTAAAGGCAGTTTATTCCCGGCCTAGTGACGATATTCCTCCCCACACCGCAGGAGCTCCAAACTTTCCTGCCCCGCCCCGCCCCCCGCTG
>VWPU01018918.1:0-55473 GCA_013398955.1 Callaeas wilsoni | reverse complement strand
AAATATATACATAAATATATAAAAATGTAAAAATAGATCTTGCTGATAGTTTTTGTTTAAGCCCATTTTTCTTACATCCATTTTCACCGGAACATACACAAAAGTTCTTAGAGTCCGTTCAAGATCCCTAAAGAAAAGCGTAACAGTTTAAAGAAGTGCACAGTAAAGAGCCAAGATTTCTGATGAGGGTTACAGAAGTACGTGCTTCAGATGGGGATTATTCTTGCAAAAAATTATGTAGCTGACATCTGGTCCAGAGCATAATTTGGCAAGACAGTGCAAGACTCCGGAGAAAGAGAAGACATAAGTACATATGCTGCTAGCATACAAGATTTGATAGCAAGGGAAGGTAAAAGGAAATAGCTAAAGAAGAGGCAGAGAGGCACAAAATGGAAAAAAAAACCAGAGGAGACACCAGTTTTCATAGGGATATAAGAAGCTCTGCCACTGTCTCCCTATCCAATGTGCACTTTCAGACACTTCAGCTCTGTGGCCCCAGTTTGATGGGCAGCTGACAGGCACACTCAAAGCAGGCTGGTGCTCTGCACACTTGGACGTAAGAGCATGTTTATGGAAAGATCAAGCATGTGTGTGATGGTAGTTACTGAACACTGGATATAGAATTAGCAGTCTAGGTTGAAACAGCTTTTAATAAGTAAAAAGGCATCACACGAGGTTAAATAAATATTTAGGATTTTGTAGTGTTTTTTCAAAGAAGAAAAATGGACTCCTACCAAGAAAGAGGAAGTGAAATAGCTGGGAAAATCCTAACCAGACTTAAAATTAGTATTACAATTAACAAAACAAGACTGTGATAGTGAGAAACTTCTTTAAATTTTCAACATAATTCTTTCTGAAAGTAATACATATACAAAGGTGTGAAGATACTAATGGCCATAAGTGTGCACATAGGAACAATAAGCTTGTAATCTGCATGCAGAGTTTTCAGTGTACGCTCCTGTTTGGAACCCCTGTTACACAATCCAAATAAAACATTTCTATTTTCATTGCTTGACTTTCTCAGGATTTCTAGTAAGGAAAGAATGGGGAGGGCGGGGGGGGGACGACAGAGTATGTTATAGTCAGACAGACATTAGCAACACACTGTCATTTTTACAGTCATTCTATTTTGAAAGGTACCTTAACAACTTTCTTTGCTACGGAAAGCCCTTGAAACATTTGTCAGGAACCTACTGAAAGCCTGAACTACTGCATAACACTAGTGTATAATAAATGACATTAGGGTGGGATTTCTTGGCTGCCTGAATGTTCTGTCTCTGAAAGATGAATCTAAGAAAAAGATTGAGTTTTCCACTGCATTTTTTCAAGCTTCGCAGAATCACAGAATCTTCTGAATTGGGAAGGACCCACAAGGGTCATCCAGTCCAACTCCTGGCCCTGCACAGGACACCCCAAGAGTCACACCATGTGCTTGAGAGCATTGTCCAAACAGTTCTTGAGCTCTGCCAGGCTTGGTGCTGTAACCACTTCCCTGGGGAGCCTGTTCCAGGGCCCAACCACCCTCTGGGTCAAGAACCTTTTACTAATATCCAACAAGTCCAAGCTGAAAATGTATTTTAAGAATATTTGTTTTACTAACACAAAATTAGGCAATAGTTATCTTGGTTTTAATCACATGTCTTCTTTGTTTCCCCAATATCTTTTCTCTTTTAGTTTTTATCTTTTTGGTCTCATCAATTATGTTTTTCTGTCACCATTTTCAAAGACTAGGCTTTAAGGTATAGAAAGAACCATTAAACCATCTGATTTCAACTCTTGGAGGGAAAAGATTATAGGGTACTACTCACTCGTCCTATCTGAAATAAGTCAACAGCCTTAGCACAAAAGCACCCTAGCAGAGTATTTTTTTTCCTTTGATTTGAAGTCATCATGGGATTAAAACATTGCTGCTTCCCTTAGTTTGTTCCACAGGGGACTATACTTTCTAACGGTGAAAATGCATGCTTTGCTTTTATTTGAATTGCCTAAGTTTGTTATCAGTGATTTTATATTCACCTTTCGTCATTGACTGAAACAAGTTAATACTAAGGAACCCTACTAGCTGAGCTTCTATGCAGCTGTGACTCCCCACTGACATCTTATTTTCATGTTCTTTTTGAAAAGGCAGTTCTTAATCCCTTTAAAAATCTCTTTACTGATACTTCATAATCATACTTTTTGCAGTCAAGGTGTTATAAGTGACTAATAAAGCACCTAAATACTTCTGTTCTTTGCTTTTAGTTTTATGAATCCCAGTTCTGATGACATGAATGAATGAAATAATATTTCCTCGACGAGACTTTTTTCCATAATATTAAGTTGCCTGGTCTTAATTAGATTTTCATCCTTTTACATTTAGCCTAGTTTCCTATAGAAATAAGATACTGTCTATGTATTCACTTTCTTGTTGATCAATCTCATGAAAGGAACCATGAGCTGACAAGCAATTTCAAACATATTTGACAAGGTGGAAGAGATTTCAAAGATTTCATGTTTCTGGGGTTTTTTTAAATGGTATAAAAAGAAAAAAAGACATTTTAAAGCACCCATGAGCCATACTTTTATTAGACATCGGATCTCGCAGGTCTTCAAGGCTTAGTTTTCAAGTCTTCATTGTTTCTGACACTCACATGATTTGCTGCTGGTTCACTGCATCCATTTACAGCTATTACTTTTTGCCTGGGATACCTGTGTGGCTAATTAACCAATACGTAACTGGGTAAATGACATGAAGCCCAGATTAATTCCTAACTGGAGGGTTCCTCTATAATTCTAGAATACCTATCATAGTCTCTTTTTTTTTTTCAAATTAGTATGCTTTAGCCATAGAACCATGGAATCACACTGAACGGACATCCAAAGCTCATTTGCCCAATGAAGTCCTCGTTAGAACAGATTGTTCAGAGCTGTGTTCAGTTTTGTGTAGCTTCAAGGATGGCCATCCCACTCCCTGTCCAGACAACTTTTTCAATTTTTGACCACTCTCATAGAAATATTTTTTTCCTTACACCCCACTGGAAGCCCCTGTGCTGAACCTCCCATTCTTCTCTGTGTAGCACTGAGAAGTCTGGCTGCTCCTTCTCTCTAACCTCCCAGCTACAGGCAGCGATTGGATCTCCCTTCAGCCTTTTTAAGGATGGGTGCCCTCAACCCACCTGCTCAGTTCTTGCCAATAGTCAAAGACACCCAAAGATGCTCTTGGCCTTCTTAGATTCCAGGGAACACTATTGGTTCATTTTAAAGCTGTTGTTCACCAGGACTCTCAGGTCTAAAAAGAGCATCTACTGAATCTTAAAAGACTTCTGGTCAAAGCTATCTTGGGTTTCAGTATCTTAAATACTGCTTCTATTATTGCTCTCTTATGAGCTTTTTAATCAGTGGACTGGAGAGCACTTTGTTATTCTGATACATGAGTATATTCCCCCCTTTTTAAAATATGAAAATTAAAACTTATTAAATACCATTGTTTTTCATCATAGTTTGGCTGTTCCAATCTTAGGGTATCCTTGAGTGGTACTGGCATTTCTTTCATTACAGATATAGTTTAACTATATTACAATTTATACTTTGACATTGCTATTGCCTTCACAATAGTAACTTACAGGAAGTTCCTGCTATGTTCAGGTTCCCTTGTCTATTTATTCCTTATATTTATAACTCACTATGTATTGTAGCAATGGGGAACAAAGACACACGGACCTCCTTGCTTGCTGCGAAGAAGATCGTTTATTGTAGCAAACCGAACCCTTTTATGTTCTAAACTTAACCCAACCATGCACCCATTGGCTGCCTGCCACTGCAGTGTCGCTGCTCACGCATCCCTTGACTCCATCAGCTCTCTGATCACGTGGTGTTCGTGTGTCTCCTCAATAAGTCACTGTCTCACGCAGGAGGCAAGCACACGCCAGCCATACAGCCTGTTCTCTGGTTACACGACCTGGTTTTTTACCTCCCTTTTAGGTGAACCTTTCCCAGAGTGCTTTCTGTTGAGCAAGAGTGAACAGGATTTCTTGTCTCCCATAATATATATCAATTACTATTGATTGTAATTTTTATATTGGTCAGATATTGTAATAGTACTTGCTATTTCTTCCGAACAAAGTTGGGAACTTGGGTATATTGAGAGCCAAAGTCATCACACAGTGAACTGTAACAGAAAAAAGCCCCTTATGAATAAGTCCTTATTTCATTTGTATTTTCTGTCTTCATAATCACATGACTTGATCTTGACTACTGATTTTGATAAAATACTCCCAAACCTTTTAGTAGTCTCTTGTATGCTGGACTTCTCACCAATTTAATGATTTTCTTCTTGAAGGTGTATTATTTATGGTTACTGATTGAATTGGATTTTTTACTCTCTTTTCCTTTGGCTGCTTTTCATCTGTGTGACTGTCATGTAGTAAAGAAGTAAAAACTACAGGAAACAAGAATATATGACAAGAAAAAATTACAGAGGGAGCATCAGCCAGGCTGACTAGCTAGCAGCTTCAGGCAAGAGAAGAGAACCTGTCAACCTCTTCATCACTGTGCTAATAATGAGAAGAGAGAGTTCACACAAATAGCCTTCTTTGCAGTAGAGTTTGAAACAAGCCAAACCAAAAGAAGAAACTGATACAGCAATTATAGGAATGCAGACAGTAAGAGGACATTTTAGGGCACTTTCTCCTGCCACTTTTCACAATTTGGGAAGTTTGGGATTTTTAAAAAATATTTCACCCTTAAAAGAAATGCATAAGAAGTCAATTCCTGTTTTTGTTCCACATCAAGAATCCAAACATCTGGCAAAGTATAGTTCTAAGTAGAAATGAATACACCTTCTGATGTGGATTTTTTACAGGATTATTCATATTTCAAGAGATGCAAGAAATAAACTCATGATAGACAACACTAATCACCTGGAACATGTTTTGAACAACACTGTAGGGAGTTTCATACCTTTTCTGTGAACTATCAGTCACCTTTTCTGTGACATAAGTTGTAAGAAGGGGATGGATGCTTTCATCTCAGATTATTTTCTTTGCTTTACTTCCTTCAGTTGTTTTCTCTCTTTATTTCTGTGCAGACTTCTGAATTCCCTGGGAATAACTTTCAAAGCCAAGTAGGCATTTCAAGAGACTCTTTGGTTTGCAAGTAATATAATGACAGTTGCCCTATTTTAGACAGAAACTGTCATCCTGATTCCTTTGTGTTCATTTACATTTTCAGTACAGACTTACTCATATGAATATGACATGCTCAAGTCCTGAAACATCCCAGCTCAATTATTATCAAGACCTGTATCTTCCGACCGATACTGATCTAAGAATTTTTCAGTCAGATCTTCTGGGTGTCCATAAGGCCTCTAGATATCCTTTTTCCCTTATCAAATTAATTGCACATTAATTGCAAAACAATCTTCAGGAATACATAACCTTTCTATGCCCCTCATTCCTCCCAGCACACATACATGCACAACTTTTAATTTCCACTCATTCCTACCCTTACATTACTGCATAACTGGCAGAAAGTTAGAATTCTTTACAGATTTTGTGCAAAGGAAAGACACCTATAAGAATCCCATGTGAGGGAGATGTTACAATACGATTTAACTCTTTCCTGGATAACAGAAGGTTCATGAGGTTAACGCAAGACACAAATCAATAAGAAATAAGGTTTTATTTGCTCCATGTTTGATGGAACCGCTTGTCTGACAAGGAAATATGTTCTGCCCAGTATAGGGTTCAGCACAGTACCAGCAACACAAAGACTTGCTAAGGCATTGACTCTTACATGTAGTGTTACTGCAATGGTGGAAAAGGAATATTGTAGTAAGTGCAGAATGATATTGGGCTAGAAAGGGGGCATACAGGACAAGACAGTAAGAAAACAAAGATATGGCTGACATGTGATAGACATGTTGTGCTCTTTTTACCATATCACAACAAAGGATAAAATTCTGCCAATGACCAGTACAGGGTAAGTGATATCACTGTGTTTCAGCAAGCACCTTTCCATCAGTACATATCCCTTAACTCCCTTCCTGATAGGTTAAATGTGTTGGAACTTTGCTCGTCTCCAACAAATCTTAGCCATTGTACCAAACTTTTGGCCATTCCTCAAGTCAAGAGTGCTGAGATCTCTTGACTGCAAGTTAGCTGGCAACACAATGTTTAAGACATCACAAATATATGTCAATAAATCCCAACAAGGGCAACAGCAGCAGCAAAGATTATGACACTGATTACTGAGCTTAGAGACCACTGACAACCTCGTGGGTACTTGTAATTACAATATATGATTCAGTTAATGGCAAATTTCCCCCTCACAGGCTTGGAAACTTTAATGGTAGTCTCCTTTCCACTCTCTCGCATAGATGGATAAATTATGGGCACAGAAATTAATAAAAATAATTCACAGGGATTTTAAAATATGCAAGCAAGGTCAATCTGGGAAGGAATTGAAAAATCTATGACACAGTTGCTTTAAAAACAACAAGATTATAAAGAAAATGTAGTATGCTGCAGATAATGCGGACAGTTCTCTTTCAAAAGCTGCCTTAGTCATCAGTGTTAGCAGAGCACATCAAAAAAGGGGGGAAGGAGTCAGACAAAACATTTCAAGTCATGGAAAACTGGAAATCTCAATCCTTCCTAGCAGACAGCAAGCTACTCACTTATGATAAATTACAAGGACAGAAATAGAACAAGAGGCTAGAATAGACTTTTGAAAATTTAATGTAACTCGAAGTACCACTCTCTATTAACATAACATCCAACATGTAGATGCAGAAATGGAAAAAGACAGCTCTAGCAACATTAAGAAATTAGCTTATAGATGACTGGACAGAAAAGCTTTTGCAAGTCTTTATATCCTCAGGGTGCTGTTCTACAAGAGATGGGAAAAGATGCATAACTGTGCTTCACACTAGTCAGCAGCCACCTCAGCAGACTCAGTTCTCATATTTCAAGTGAGATAATACTTAACAGTTTTCAGGCCTAGGGAAGCAGCTTTCTGCTTATGATGCGTTGCATTGTCATGTTCTGTAAGCATTGCAAGGTGCTATGTAGGTTGTGTTGGTTCAACATGAGTGTTATCAGCATCAACATGCTTGGTCCAGCTATACTGCATGTGCCCAGGCTCATAGGAAAGCAGCGGGCTTACCTGAGCATCTTTCTTACCTTGGCATACTTTGAAGCTCATGCTAAAGACAAACACGAATGTAGCTTCTATATGGACAAGATGGACAGTCATAAAGATTTCACCTGAGCATGAGATGGAGTGTGCTTAGCTCATAGCAAAGAAACGGTTCTCAATCAACACCTAGAAAATCACAGACTAAGGTGAGTTGGAAAGGACCCATCAAGATCATTCAGTCCAGCTCCTGGCCCTGCCTACACAGTAAGCCTCAGACTCCAAGCTGTCCCAAAACATGAGAATTCTGCAGTCAGATAAAAGCATATGACTGAGATGTCCTGACAACAAGGTGGCCTGTCACTGCCTGTGGAGTCTGTGGGGTGCCAAACTTGGATGAGCATCTGAAAGGTATTTGTATTAATACTTCTATCCCACAACATTCACATTCAGGATCTCAATGTTTCTCTCTTAGACGGAATTGTATCCCCATCTCCTTGCCTGTGTTTTTGGTAATTAATATCTCAGACAACATAAACTTCAATCTAAGGTAATTTTTACCCAAAGTATCCATGCACTAATCCCTCTTTCCTATGCCTCCTATCTGCAAGTTGTCTTTATGACTTAATATGCAGTCTGGAGTTTGTAAACTAGCAAAAAGACCCAGGAAAAAGGTTTTCAGCCTATACTTACAAGGTAACAAAGTCCTCAAGAAAACACAGCCTAAGACAGAATTTTATTTAAGCTCTTTGCTACTTATCTGTTTTAATGAAATAAAAGCATATTTGATGAATACCTTTTAACTAAGTATTTAAAAATTCTGCACCAAGATGGATAAGTGTAATTTCCTGCATTTAGGACAGAAGTATACCTAACTGCTGTGAGAAAAATAGAACATTTGAGTTCAGCACAAGTCTAAATCCCAAGTTTTTATTTTAAATTATTTCTATAAAAATAAAGTCTACTTTCTCAGGAATCAAAAATCTAAGAGATAAGTAAGAATAAGCCTGTTCTGGAATGAAGAGCAGATAGCAGAAACTGCCTGAACTGCAGGAAAGGCAGCATTGTGTATCATACAGCAAAGTTATCCTGAATAACACTGATCCCAGGAGTCGTGGTCATTATGCTCTTGCTTGCCACAGGTATTCTTATGAATTTGAATCTTCTCTTCTTGTAAGGACTGCAGAGCTGAGTACAAGACCTTAGTCTTAGACAGAAAACATTCTGGCAAAGCCTTTGAAATTTTCTAACAAAAATACTTAGCATATATAGAAGTTGGTATGCACAAAAGTACGTATTATACAATATAGCAACAGATATATTGAGATATCTGCTAGACTAAAGTTTTCTTTTTTTTTTTTTTTCCCAAATTGGTGTCAGCCAAGTGTGATGCTAGCCTCTTTTTAGTTTGGCTGGCTGCTCTCAGGGAATGAGTTCTTTAGTCTGATTGATCTAGGATACTAGAAAATGCCAGGCAAATGTGACCCAGTATAAAAATTCTATCAGAGTGAGAAAGAAATCTGCTTCAAAAGAAAAACAAAAGGATTAGCACAAGTGGTTTTACATTGTTTTCCAACTCTTATGCTTACTGTGTTAGTAGCAGGGAAATGCTTTTGTATGTCTATGATCCAAAAGAAATTCTGCTTTAAGTATGGCAGTCTTGAGACAAACCTGCCTTTGCAGCAATGACTTTCCCTGGGACCATATTTTGTCCTGCAGTTTCTTTGTTGATGCAGCATAAAACCCAGCCTGATAACTTCCTTCTTAATGTTGTCTCTGAAATCTGTGCTGCTAGCTACTAATTAAAAACAGGAAAAGTTAGCGACTGAAGAAATGAGAATGGAGAAAAAAGGGAGAAAGTATGAATAGAACAGAGGGAGTAAATAGAAAGAACAGAAACTGTCAACTTCCTCTTCTCTATTTAGAGCATTTTGTCTTCTTTCAATTTTGCTTAATGATATGGAAACCCTTCCTGTGTCTCATCAATTTCAACATTACTATCTGAATCACACAAACAGGATCCACTTCTCCATCATTACATGGAAATATTAGCCACCCTGTAGTGAAGGTCGCAGCCAGCTTCTATTAGAAGGCTATATTCAGCAATCTTACGAATTTGGCAAGGAAAATTAGTCTGGCATGGAAATGCCTGTGCATACTGTGAAGGATCAGGAGAGGGTCTGTAAAAAGACTCAAGAGGAGGTATCAAATGGCATTGCAGTGGGTGACTGTACTGGTTTTGGCTGGGGTATAATTAGTTGTCTTCCTAGTGGCTGGTATGGGGCTGTGTTTTGGATTTGTGCTGAACACAGGGCTGATAATATAGAGATGTTTCTGTTATTGCTGAGCAGGGCTTGCACAGAGCAGAGGCCTCTTCTGCTTTCCATGCTGCCATGCTGGTGAGGGGGCTGGGAGTACATGGGAGGTTGGGAGGAGACACAGCTGGGACAGATGACCTGAGGTGGCTAGAAGAATATTCCAGAGCATCATGCTCTAGTATAAGTGCAGGAAATAAGGAGAAGCAGGGGGAGAGGAGACAGACATTTGGAGTGATGGTGTTTGTCTTCCCAAGGAACCACTGCACATGATAGGGCCTTGCTGTCCTGGCGATGGTTGAACAACTGCCTGCCCTTGGGAATTAATTCCTTGCTTTGCTTTGCTTGTGCGCATGGCTTTTGCTCTCCCTACTAAACTGTCTTTATTTAAACCCACGAGTTTTCTACCTTTTACCTTTCCAGTTCTCCTCCTGATGCTGCTGGTGGGGCTGGGGTGCGGGCTGGGGTGAAACCATGGCAATGACTCACTGGTTGAAGCACCCCAGCTTTCAGTTCAACTTGTAAAGCAGATAGAGCATTCTGCACTGCTTTCACCTCTGCTTGCTCTCAGGCTAGCACCATGCAAACCCACCATAACACCTACATCTTGAGGTGACAGAAATGCAGGTGGCAGGGTCTGCAGTCAAAACCATAGGAACCGCTTCTCTGTCTGAAGTCATGAGGATGAAAGCTGTGGGGCCGCATACATTCGCTGGCCATCCAGATGTAGCAGTTTCCCCAAGTGTCCTACCTAATTTGCAAAAAAACCTATTCATTTCCTTAACAGCTCACACCAAGATAAATTCTGCCAACTCTTCTGGCTGCTTCCTTCCCTCTAATTATTATTTTCTCTACTGGATTATATCCCAGCAATTTACCTTATACAAGCTCATGAAGGTACTAGGTATTTTGTTCTGATAGATGTAATTTAAATGCCATGTTACTATTTTTATATGTAAAAAACTACTGTTCATAAATTATTTTTTAAAAGGATGCTGACTTCTTGAAAAAAAGAATTAGAGCATCAATTTGTTCAAATTAATGTCCCTTATTTCAAAAGAAGAAAAAGCACACACATGCAAACACTGAAGATCAAAGAAGACCAGAGTTCTCTAAGAATTAACTTTGTTCAAGACACAACATTAATACAATTATTACCTAAAAACCCATTAAATATTCACAATGTATTGTCACTTGAACCGGACATTACAGTTACCTATTATTTGAAGCAATGAGAGAATGTGGTTAAAATACTAAATGTTAACACTCTGTACAAGAGTATTACTTAGAGAGAAATACTATGTTTGTGTATGCAAATATAAATATGTCTGGCATTTTAAACATATTCCTACTATGTAATAGGAAAAAATATTATGCTGTGATTTAAGTTTCCTCAGTTATATTAATTTGTCCGTGGTTTAATAAACAAACAACAACAAAAAAAATTCAACAACCAAATAAACAAAATTGACCCTTTTTGTGCTTTACAAATTTCAAGTAATGACACTTTCAGATTATTTTTATTACCTGCAGTCACGACAAGAGGCATCACAGAATACTATTCTATGATGAAACAGATGAATCACGTCACATACAGGGCAAAATGTACATTTATATTCAGGCATTCATACAGATTGAAAATTAGATTGAAATCATAAACTAAGATACCACTTTTTTTAATGCTACTTTAAAGAGCAAAGTATTCACTGTAGGTTTAGGCTGGGAAAAAATAGCACAGGTAAGGTGTAGTGGGTTGACCCTGGCTAGGCGCCAAGTGCCCACTCAGTCACTCTATCAGTCCCCTCTCCTGCTGGGACATGGAGAATGAGCTGGAGCACTGCCAGGAGGGTGAGATAAGGCAGTTTTATTACAATATGAAGGAAAAAGCAAAGCAAAGTCTGCGCGCGCGAGCAAAAAGGAAAAAATAAAGAATTAATCTCTACTTCCCATGGGCAGCGATGTCCGGACACCTCCCGGGAAGCAGGGCCTCAGCACGCGTAACGGTTGCTCCGGAGGACAGTCAATGAGAACACATGAGTGACCCCCCTTCCTCCTCTCTCCCTTAGCTTTTATATCTGAGCTGACGTCACATGGTATGGAATATCCCTTTGGCTAATTTGGGTCAGCTGGCCTGGCTGTATCCCCGCCCAGGATCTTGGCCACCCCCATCCTCTTCGATGGGGGAAGGCACATCAGAGGGGCAGTGCTGCCCGGCAGTAGCCAAAACACTGCCCTGTTATCAGCACCCATCCAGCTACCAATGTAAAGCACTGTCAGGGCTGTTAGCTGATCAGACCCAATACATAAGGGTAAATTTCTCAGTTACAAAAATGAGCAGACAGGTAGATACCAAACAGTTGAACTTGAAAATCCTATTGATCAAGGAAGACACTGTGACTGAAAGATTAGATTATCTATTTAATACTGGGTTGATAACTTTATCCTCAATGAATAGATGTTGGAGCTCTCAGTTACAGTAAAAATGTCAGCTACTTTATACATCCTGTGGGCAGAACCCTCTCAGAACATCTTTATCTGTATACAATCACTTTGAGCCACACATTTGACATGTCTAAGGCAATTTCATGGATTTTATACAAAACTAATGCAATTAATGAAGAGGCCTATGGCTCTATTATCAGAGTGCTATGGCAGGGAGTGGAAAGGTGAATTGCCTCAGAGGCTGTTGCTGGAGACATTTTCTACAGAGAACAGAAACTGACAAGATATTTCTGTGGGTTCTGGAAAGACCTGCAAATTTTCAAATCTGCACTCATGAAAGAGGACTGAGACATAGCACATTTTCTTTCCCCACACAGAATGGCTGCCTCAGTCCATGACAACCTCTCCTTGACATGAAAGGAGGTGGCTTCCTCTGTTAAGGAGAAACTCATCTAACAGAGACAGAAATACATTGGAACAGGCTTTACCTTGCTCTTAGAGTCACAAAGAAATAAAAAAATAAAAGAAGTAAAAGTCTCAAAAATGTTTCCATCTGCACTCTGCTCATGCTTGGGCCATGCTTCTGCCAGCCATCAGGAAAGGATGCAAAATTAGTGACATCACATGACTAAATGAATAAAGGAATAAAATAATAGAATGGCTTAGGCTGGAAGGGACCTTAAAGATCATCTAGTTCCATCCCCCCTGCCATGGACAGTGGTGTATTTCCCTAGACGAGGATGCGCAAAGCCCCATTCAATTTGCCTTAGACACTTCCAGGGATGCGGCATCCACAGCTTCTCTGGGCAATCTGTTCCAGTGCCTCACCACCCTCACAGGGAAGAATTTTTCCTTATATATAATTTAAACCTATTTTCAGTTCAAAGCCACTCCCCTTTGTCCTGTCACTACAGGCCTGTGTCAAAAGTTGCTCTCCCTCTCTCTTATAAGCCCTCTTTAAATCCCAACTAATGAGGTCTTCTTGGAACCTTCTCTTCTCCAACTCTCAGCCTGTCTTCGTAGGAGAGCTGCTTTAGCAATCTCTCTAGATTAAGGAGAGATTTTTCAGTCCTAGTACCCTGAGGCACCTACCTCCTAAGAGGCATTTGTGGGCAAGCTGTACTGATGATTAGGACTTCATCTCCCAGTTTTTGTGGTTCATTTGGGTTATTTTGGTGTGAGAATAGGTCATGTGGCTGTTTTGCTCTTCTTTCTTGCATGTGCATATAGGCCTAAAATAATCACCTGGGATGTGTTTTTTGTTTCTCCTCTTCAGATGGGAGAGGAGATTATTTGTATATTTTACTGACGTCACCCAAAATGCATTAGCATTATACAGAAATGAAACAGCAACACTCACAAAAATCTGATAATGACAGAAGAAAGCATGCAGAAGGTCTTTCCCTTAATGATAATGGCATGAAACTGCCTGGTTTAGAATGTTTATATCTTTGCTGTCATAGCATCTAAACACCTCATTTTGATTGCACCTACATTTCCCACAATGTTTATTTCATGAGGCACCAGGAATACTTACATAGCATTTCAAAACAGTGCAGTGTACCTAGAACTGTACTAAAGGCCAAAATCTACAGTTACAAAGTAGCACATAAAGAGAGCAAAAGTGCGTGAGGATTTTACTAGGGCCACATATCAGCAAGAAATTTGTTAAGTAAAATCCTCAGCTGCTGTATACTGCAAATTGTTTACTTCTCATATTAAAAAATAAAGAAATTTTTAAAAAATGTAACATATCAATCTCACATGATGCAGAAAAAGTAGAAGTTTGTTTATCTTAATTTTGTTCAGATTGGAAAAGAGAAGGCTTAGGTGTGACCTAATTGCAGGCTTCTAGTACGTGGAAGGAGTCTACGAAAAATGGAGAGGGACTTTTTGCAAGAGCATCTAGTGACAGGACAAGGGGGAATGGCTTGAAACTTAAAGAGAGTAGGTTTAGATTTGATATTATGGAACAGCTCTTTAATGTGAATCTGGTGAGGCACTGGAACAGGTTGCCCAGAGAAATTGTGGCTACCCCATCCCTGGAAGTGTTTCAGGACAGATGGGATGAAGCTCTGAGATTTGATCTAGTGGCAAGTGTCCCCATCCATGGCAGATGGGTTGGAAATAGATGATCTTTAATGTCTCTTCCAATCAAAACCATTCTGATTCTATGATACATTGTCAAGTGTCTGAAAGGTTTTAATATCACAAAGACACCTGCACATTTTCTGTATTTTTTTTTCGACATCTCTTCAGATTAGAACAATCCCAGCTGTGATTTCGCTCAGGTCAAATAACTTTTGCCAATATATTCCTGGGTGAGATTCAGGTATTAGCTCAGACCTGAGGCAGTTCTCACTAGGAAATCTGGAAGCAGTCACTATGTTTTCATAGAACTGTTGAGGTGGAAAGGGACCTCTGGACATCATCTAGTTTCACCACCTGACTCAGAGAAGGGACAGTTCAAGCAAGTTGGTCAGGGCTGTGTCCAGATGTTTTTTGAGCATCTCTAAAGGAGAAGGTCCCACAGCCTCTCTGTGCAACCTCTTCCAGTGTTTCACTAAACTCACTGTAAAAGCTTATTTCCTAAATGTACACAGAATTTCCTATTCCAATTTGTCCTTTTTGCCCCAGGTCCTGCCCTGAGAGCAGTCTGGCTCTTTCACCTTTACTTCCTGATATCCCCCCAAGCCTTCTCTTCTCCGAGATGAAAAGTCTCAGCTCTCATGAGTGTAAGATGCACCCACCCCTCCATCATCTTCATGGTCATTTGCTGGACTTGTTCCAGTATGTTCATGTCTATTATACTGGTGAGCCAAGGGCTACACCCACCACTCCAGATGTGGCCTCACCTGTACTGAGTAGAGAGGAAGGATCACCTGCTTTGACCTGCTCGCAATGCTTTTCCTAAAGCAGACCAGTTTGGGAAGGTCTTAGAGTTTAGTTGTACAGTTGTGGTAAAGACCACAATAACTGGTTTCAGAAGGAGAACATGGGTCTGGAACTGTTTAACTTACTATGCCTCTAAACTGATAATTTATACTACATTTCATTTCCAAAACTATACTGAAGTAGTAGGGAGCTACTAAAAGTTAAAAAATAAATTGGGAATTCACAGGAATGGCAAAGGTTTCAGGGATTCTACAAAGTACATCCCTTTGCGTGACAAAAACAATAAAGAAAAACTGCTTTTTTTCCTAGTAAACACCAGTTTGTTTCAGAAAGTGAAGGTATGTGTAAGACACTAATGTTCAATGCTACTTATCTTTTCTGTAGACAAGCTGTTTCAATACCATTTAATGGTGCTGTACACATATTGGATTTTAGCAGCCTCTCAAAACTAAATGCAAGAAGCCTATGTCTGTTTTAATGTGATAAGATGTTGCCAATGATTTCGTAAACGGCACTGCTTTGGCAAAAAAAAGTCTCTATTCAACATGCTACACCTCACCTTGTTATCTCATGTCTTTAGCAATGCTGTAATCGGTTCACATACTGCACAGCCAAGTCCATGTAAGAATCTAGTATATTAAATTATCTTTAATCTTTAGAGTAAAATTGTTTGTTATGAGTTCAAAAACTTCTCATTCCTACCAGTTATCCACTATTTTTTTTGCTCTCAACAAGAACAGAAGATCCAAGAATCTCAGATTTAAAATATGCTGCAATTTGCAGTTGCAGAGTTTGTAAGATCTAAAAGTATTGAGAAACTCATCTGGCACAAACAAAATCAATTAAAATGGCTACAGCTAAGACACCCCTAAGGATATAACAAAGGAATCGGAGAACAGGATTTCAATATGCAACTAAGAACATAATTTTCCTAATCTCTATATGATCTATTCTATATTGGTAAGAAAGTCAATAATTTCTAAATCTGTTTTCCTAAGGCAGGAATTGGGAATATACCTTCCATAAAATTAGTTTAAGATCTATAACAAAAATTGGGCATTCATCTCTAACAAGCAGCTTAAAAAAAATTGAGGCTTTGAGTGTATGAGAAGCCTGACAACAGGAGAGCTTGGTGGGTCTAAGGATGACCCACAAAAAGCCATTCCTTCATATTAAGAAAAAGCCCAAAACCAAGAATGTGTTTGATTTGTTCTGAGACCCAAGAACACAAAACAGAGTCCTGGTTGCACATTAGATACTTCTTCCACTTGAAATCAAGAGCCATGTTCTACCAATACACACTTAAAAGAAAAGACCGCTCTTTCTAACACCTAAGGTGAGTAGTGAAGGTTTTCACAAAGATTCATTTGATCCTGATGAGGTTAAATCTTCCCAGGCTTCCTCTACAGATAGGAATGAGAAATGAACTGTACCTGAAGGCTAATAGAGCAGAGAAACCCACTGCAGCAACTCTGCACATATGGAGAAGACCCTCTTTGTACATTAACCACAGAGACAGCCCAACAAGGTCATCCACACTAGATGGGAGTAGTCAGTAAGGACAGAAGCAAATATCAACATGGTACCAATCCTGAACAGGCAGTAGTAAGAGCTGCCTGGACCATGATGAGATGTAATCTCCAGGGCAAGGTCAGTTATTAATCAAGAATATCCGTAACCTGGTGAGTGTGAGTAGTCTTTATGAGTAAGCTTTTTTCACTAAAGGCTTTTAGTCATAGCATTTACCCAGGATGAAAGAGACTGGGTTCTAGGTATCTTTAATCTAAAGGGATTCAAGTCTATTATCTCCTGCACCCAAGAGTCACATTAGAAAATCACCAAATAAAAAAGCACAAGGGAGTCAAAATTTTTACTTTCAGCTGGATAAATTCAGTTCCAGAATCAGTTAGTAGTTTCACCCCTCCTGCTTTAGCTGTACAGACCTCAACGTGTCTAAAAGCATACACAAAATGGTAAAGCTATGACAGACTTGAAGATCAGTTCCACATCCAAGGCTAGTAAATCCAGGGAGATTAACGACCATATGATTAAAATTTTTCTTCATGTATGCATAGGGATCATATGCCCAGAGTACAGCAGATTGGACATAGTGGCTATGGCTTACTGAAGTATATTGGTAAATCACAGCTAAAATTGAAATTTCATCTGTATAAAATAGAGGTTAAGAGCGCTGTGAAAAGGGAGAACAGAGAGTTACCAGCACCATCTTCTTTTCAGATCTAGTATTCAATCTATAAAGCTAATTTCTGAAACTTTCTCTCATGCTACTGTACATTGCACTTAAATTCTTGGGCAAAATAAAAAAAAGTTTTTTCTATGCACACAAGGTAAATTCTAAACTTTTCTGCAGAATACTGGATGATCTATCTTAATAAAAGTGACAGGAACTTGCCCAGAACACAACTGCCATTCATAATGTAAAACTAAAAGGAAGAAAAAGATCGATAGAGGCCTTATAGATCTGTTGTACATATAAAAAGATTATCCCATCCTCAGTCACACAGCTTGTCAATGGGCCTGGTCGTATTATTCAACAACTCCAAGAAGAATGCAATTCTTTCTAAACAGTAAGAATGTGAAATGTAAGAATAGACTCTGTAGAATGTTCCTGGCATATTAGAGCTTCAAAGCTCCACATAAGCATCCTGTGACCTAGGTAAAATATAATTTCCATCTACAAGTTTAGGGTTCTGCAGTGTGGGAGAGTTAAGTTCCCAAGACCAAAGGTAAACTGACACAAAAGCTGTGTGCTTTCTGCCCAATGCCTGGTAGAGCAGACAGCACGCGCTCTCTAGCACAGTGGATCTGAACACATTAAAGGTGATGCACTTAAATTCGCTTGGGGCATGGAGTCATGAATATATTTTTCTTATATGAAATTTAAGAAATAGGAGGAATCATTAGCAATGATCAAGAACTATAAATATTGGGATCGTCTCTTCATAGAACACACACAGTCTTTTCCACAGACAGCAAAGCAACAGCAAGAACCACAAGTTACAGAAAATGTGCTTCAATTTAATTTCACCACATCAGAAAGGACTTCCCAAAATGCAATCAGTCAACCTTGAGATAAAATGTTTGAATGATCCTTTTATACTCTGTGTACTTATTTGTATCTCACAATCCCAGCAGTGCAGATTTGTCAACTGCAACACTGCTTTGTGAAAAAATGACAGATATGATGAAAAATGCAGTCACAAAAAGAAGCTGACCATAGTCATTTGTATTCACACAAGCTCTGTTGTGTTCCTTATTCATTAATGAACAAAAAAATTTCAGAAGTTTGATTTTTCCCCCCCCTCTTCCTTCTTCCCTCTTTGTGCTTTTTTTTAAACTATTATTGACTATTGCAAGTCTAAGGGAAATGCCTTGCAGAATAAGCATTGGTGCACCCAGCCTGCTTATGCTGCATGTGGTAGAGACAGCAAATTTGCCTCACTGAAAATTTCCTGCCAAATTGAAAGGCCTCAAAAATGTCTCCATGAAGGGGAATCAGGCCATCATCAGACTTGCTAATCACGTATTTCTATTAAGTATATTGGAATGTGTGCCCCACTGCATTTGCCTGTCCCAAATACATGTAACAAAAAGGTCATAGGCTACTAGAGAAAGAATTTAGTAGGGTGTGAAGATGATACTATGAAATATGCACTTCATTGATCTTAGCACTGTTTATAGATATTGAAATCAAGAAAAAAGCAATAAGCTGTGTCTGGACATCACGTAATGCAATTTTAAATCAGCTGGCACAAGATGCAATAAAAGTTCTTTTACATAATATGAAATATGATTGCTTAGTTATATATATATGTACAACATAAAAAATGAACTGGTAGAATTTCAAGCATAAATAAAAGACTGAAAGTTGCTTTATAAAAAAATAAGACTAATTTATCAATTCTAGACTAGGCAAAGGTTTTTTGATTTGAGGATATGATAATAGAAATATCTATACAGTAAAAACAAAGCATGATAGTAATCATTAAACACTGTCAAGTTTAACACTGAGAAATTCTTTCTAAATAGGGCATTTGGCATTGAAATTAACTTTTTGTGAAATAATTGTAGTAAGATAAGAAAAAGATACAAGTCTCAACCACATCCCATTTCAATATGTCAGATAATCTGTTTCTTCTCAAGATGCTGCACTTTACATGGGTAATTAAATTCATAAATTAATCCTTTAGATGACATGTTCATCTTCTGTTTAGTCTACATTTAATATTAATCTATTCACTTTGTATATCATACCACTAAAATATTTCAGTTTTAGTTCCTTCATTTAACGCATTCTAGTCAGGAAACTCTTATATATATATTTTTATATATTACTGGGTCTGTTTCTAATGCAACTCTTGTTTCACATTAAACCTTGTTCAATATCAGAGCCAGCTCTGTCACAGAAGCTGATACAATTTCTCTAGCTCCCCTTATACAATCCGTTTCAAATTTACTGTTTTGTACTCTGAAAGACAAACTGTTCAGCGTCTCTCTTTAGAAGGAATTAAATTGTTTATCTTTCACTACAGCTTTTGCCTTGTAACCTTCTGAAAGGTCATTTTGCACAAAATCTGGAAAAATGTTTTTAGGTAATCCCAAAAACATGTCTGATAATTATCAAGGAAGAAAATTTCAGGAGTTTTATTAAATTATTACCATTTCACTCTTTTATTTAAAAAGGTTTGGTTTTACTGTGGGTTTCTTTTCCTTTTTAAATAAAAAGATATAAAATTAATTCCAGTACCTTTGAATCTCTTTAAAGTGGTAATAGTTAGCAAATATTCCATCACTCTCTGTTGTCTCACCAATACTCTCTAATGCCTTGTGTTCAGAATTCCCTATTGTCCACCTTTATGAGAGTTCAAACTATCAAACTTAAAAAGATGTCATAGATATTCAGTGAAATATTTCAAGGTTTTTAGGCTGTATCACAAGCTTTTTATTCAATATCAAGTTGGAAGGAATTTCTAAGCTGTCCTACTGTTGCATAGGGTTTTTCTTACTTGATGGGAGAATTCTTAAACTCAGGAGGAATTTTTTTATGCTTATGACCCAGCATTTTTCCTTATTAATATTTTTACTACTTGGCATTTCCTTCTTTATGAGTTCCTTATTGTGCTGACCTTCACATTGTTACTCAAGTTCCATACACCTAAAAGTTTTCAGCAGAATATACAAAGGGCATCCAAGTTAATCCAGAACTAAAATTAAATAAATACATAAGAATCTGAAGTCTAGAGACACAAAGGAAATAGTAAGGATATCTGTAGCAGGTGTTGGCAAATTCCATGGTTCCATGTTACTGATCTTCCTTCCAGTATTACAGTGAGTGATGAAATCCAGAACTTTGGTTATCCACTGCTGTGCAGAGCAATCAGCTCCATTTGTTACACAGAGCAGGCAGAGACAGTCCAGCAGTGTGGCACAGTGACTGTGTCAGCTCCTTTCCCCATGTTTTCTAGATAATTACAAAAACACATTCTGATTAATACAGTCTCCTACAGCGGCATTCAGCTGGCTACTGTTTAGTAGAAGCTGTCAATTTATGATGCTACATGATGGGATATTTGTGAAGATGACTGTTCTTACAAACATAAATAAATACACTCAACACTGCTCTGAAGTTCACTGCACAGAGATTTCATTTCCTGGAAACATTCATTCTTCAAAGGCAATCACTTACCTGTTTCACAAAAAGAAAATAAAAAAATAAATAAAAAACTTTTATTCAACTTCTTTAACGGTGAAATTGTAAGACTTCTTCATTTAAAATAACTGAGTCAGAATAGTACGGGATTAAAATCTATGGGGCATGAAAGCATTCTTCACTTTCATCTGATTCCTAGAACCTGAAGCACAGAATGAATTCAGATGACAGGCTTTCAAGTGAACATGAGAGGAGAATGAAACATTGCCTGAAGAAAAGTATAAATCTTCTTTGTAGGAAACTTCATCCAATGATATGCTTAATATAACTCAATTAGTAACAAAAAAAAAAAAAAAAGAAGAATCTTACATACGATGTGATTTGATTATATAGGGTAGTTCTTAATTGTATTCCTAGAGAAGAAACTAGTAAAAATTCCCCTGCTTTTTTTGGCAGTAGAACAGCCAGTCATGCCTCTGAAAATATGAAAATAAAATTAATTGTCTTATACCATAACCAAGCTGAAAACATAATGATTTTGGTTTGTTTGGTTTTTTTTTAATCTCCCGTGCCAGTGGCCTCTACTTGTTTGTACTCACTTCTTTGTTTAATCACATAAAAAAAGGCATCAGAGTGGGACTGAGATTAGTTTTTATGCAACTAGCAATATGATTTTCAACATGGAGTCAGGAATTGCCAGCACATTCTAGCTTTCATCAATTTCCTGTTTCAGGTACCTCTTACTTGTGAATCACTAATGATCTAAGCAAATCCTGTAGCAGATCTCACCTCTCAGTGCACAGAGTTAGGAGAAATTATTTGGCCAAAACCATCTTTTACTTTTTCTTATAGAAAAATCTGAGGTTAAGTTTTAAGATCTATATTGCGATTTAGCAATCTGTGCCTTAGGGAATGTCATGTGCAGAAGAAACAGCTCAATTCTACTGTGCCTTTGGTCTTGACACAATATCCCAAACAATCTACAAAGTCAGTGATTTGGTATGCAACTAATAAAGTATGAGATAACTTGTTCGTACAGCAGATACATTCATTTAAGTAAGTTTATATTAGCAGCAGGTTTGCAAAGTGTAGATCATTGCACACTTCATGCAGAGCATTTTTTTTGAAGAATAAATGTCCTGTCAGTACCAGATATTTTGAAGTGAATCATCATTATCATTAATGGTGATTAGTAAATCACTGTTTGCTACATGGTGAGATCCCCTGATGCTACAAAATCCTCCTACTAAAGGACAGTCCTCAGCAAAACGCCCATGTGAACCAGGGCTAACAGGAGCCCTACAAGCATTAACAACCCCCGTGTCTAATCACAGGCTGGATCTCACCAGCAAGACAGGTGTTATGTGTGCAACAATGGTATCACCTGTGAGCCCCAGCTACTTTTCCTGTTTCTTGTGTCCAGCTGTGGTACCATCCATTTTTAAGGCACATTTCATGATTGGCACCAGGGTGTTAACAACTCAAAGCTAAACAGTCTGGCAAACTCAATGTGTTTATTTGGCATGATCCAAAGCCTGCTGATGCTGCAGAGAATATATCTATTGATTTTGATGGGTTTGGTGTTTGCTTTCTTATTACTATGAAGCAGAAATATTTTGGATATTAAGACTTGTTATTATTGCAGTGTGTTAAAAACATGAACTTCACACCTTAAGATTAGAGAGAATAAATGGCCAAGTGTTTCAAGCTAAAGAAGAAATATGTCTTAGTCAAACTACAGCAGTCATGTTAACAGAACACATGGAAGATGGTTCATCAGTGGAACACCTATCGAAAAGACTCAGGACTATCTCCCTAGAGCTGTCAGTCATGGCATTATGCTCAGACAGAACGGATTTGGGATCTGGGACCTGTGAACAGAGCACTGTGAGCAATGATAGGTACTGCAACTGCTCTAAGGTGTGACTGGCAACACCAGAGCATGGCTTACTCCTTCCAATGGGTGGCTTTAATGTTAAATCAGAAGTGACAGGTGGAAAGAACATTAGGAAATCACAAGCACAGAAACTAAGCACTGACTGTGCTCTTTCGAGGTTTGATTTGGTCTTTTTTTTCCTTCAAAATAATACATAAAAAACACCCAGAGACTTGCCAAATAGCAAGAACAGATAGAACAGCAAAACAGCCTAGGCATCTCTCTACTAATGCAGGCTCAGATCACTTGCCTAAAATGTTAAGCACATACTAGGACGTACATATCAGTAGCAGCCGCAATAATCTCATTACTATGCGACTCTTCAAGCAAAATCTAGAACAAACTGAAAGAGCAGATTTAAGGCACTGTCAAAAGCAGTGAAGGCTGGTGTGAAGAACAGTGTACAGCAATCAGCAATGACTTCAGCTGCAGCACTTATGGCTGCATATCCACAGAGATATGCAAAACCAAAGGGATAAGCAAAGAAATATGGCACCTCATAAATGAAAATTCTGCAAAAGGAAAATCTTGAGTTGGAACACCACTGGAATACTAGAATGGCAATAATAAAAGCACAAAAAGACTAAACAGTACTCTTCAAAATTCCATCTAAATATGTCTGTTAGCTCAAGGCCTTTTACAGAAATGGGAAGTACTCTGCAGCAATCCACAACAACATGTCAGGTTGGTAAAAAACATTCTTAACTGCTGTTTGGTGTTGCCGTAAGTGGGATAGTACCACTGTCACAATGTAAAAACTGTGGAGCAAGCTCTGTTCAGAATCAACTGCTCCAAGAAAACCACATGTGAAGAAGAAAGCAAAAGAACAAGTAACCATAGGAATTTATCTGTCTCAACAGAAAAGCATAAGATGAAAGGAAGTGCTCAATAGAAAGCGACATTTTAGACAGGAGAAGCTGAAAGCAAAGATACACAAAACATCTGCTCTTTCTTTTAACATAAACTAAATCTCAAATATAATGTCACTGAAAAGAAGCAGTTATGAGAGCTGAAGACCTAACATTAGAGATTAAATCAACATCTAAAATTAACTACAAATTGCTATGAGAAGATCTGGGTACTGGATAGAAAGGCTTTGTCCTTACCAGCCAGAAGGTTTTTTGCATCAGAAAGTGAGATTGGAAATATTTGAGGCATATATACTGGATCTTGACACAAGAGTCCACCCAGTGAACCTGGTAAATAGAAACCAGCTAATAGGAAGTGTTACAAAGACAAGAGAAACACTAGGCAAAGCCATTAGCAGTGAATGCCCAGCACAACAGTGAATCTCTGCTCTAATGAGAAGGCAGGAACCGTAGCAAAAGGCCCAGAACAGGAGGGACCCACGTACCAGTTCTGGCA
This sequence comes from Callaeas wilsoni, assembly GCA_013398955.1. NCBI lineage: Eukaryota > Metazoa > Chordata > Aves > Passeriformes > Callaeidae > Callaeas > Callaeas wilsoni. The sequence goes on along the minus strand of VWPU01018918.1, from coordinate 31,736 downwards.
CTGGGCAGCCTTAGCACAGCGAGTGATTACCTGCCACCCTTCAGGTAACCATCTTCATGCCTGCCATGGTTTATATAAAGCAAAACAACTGGCAGGTGTTTTTGGCTCAAAATTGCAGTAAGAGACAACATTTCATAGACTTTTTTTTTTTCCCCTGTTTAGCGCTCATATGAAATACAACATGACATGTTCAATCAAGGTGTTTCCATCAGGTCAGAGCATTCTTCATTACAAGCATTGGCATTACTTGATGTTCTTCTCTCTGACCCAGTGTAATTGACACAATCTGAAACCTGTCATGCAAAATATTTCAGACAAATGTGTTTGCAAACAAAAGACTTGATGGTTCACTATTATTCAGACAGCTGGTGTGCTATAAGAATCTTTCAAACATGAAAATAAACAATTGTAGAGGTAACTGATAAATTAGGTTGAAATCTCACCCTGACTACTCAGCTACTGGATGCAGCAGATCAGCCTCAGACTAATCAGTACAAAGTCATCCCAGACACAGGTTTGAGACAGTGGGTGCTATTAATCTCTCTTCTTTGAGGGGGAACAGTGTCTATTCTCACTCTTCCACTCCACTACAGTCTGTGACTGTATTTGCATTTTGCATATTTTGTGACTAAGTGCATTTGCATGCTCTGATGATGTCTTTAGTCATTTAGATTAGATCACTAATTAAGTAAACATACTTTTTCATTTTAAACTTTAATCAGTTGTGAGCTGTCTTTTTTAACAGAATCTAGGATATGTAGATCTTCCTTCATACTGTTATCCACTACCAGTTCCATTTGAGAAGACAGTCCACAAAAGGAAATTAAAACCAAAGAAAGAAAAATGCATATTTCCTCATTTACTTACTTTTCGTCATGTAATTTACTACTGTAAAATTGCCTTAAGTTTCATAAAATCTGGTCACCAATAATGGCTTTAAAATATAAAGCCAGAGCTACTCATCAACAGAACATCAAAGATGTGAATTGAAGCTATTTAAAAAGAAAACCCTGTCCTGCTGTCCTGTCTATCCACTATTGCAAAGATTACATTTTTCCCAGCCCAGTAACTCTGACACGCTCAATACATGATAGAGCAGCATGTCCATTGTACAGCATATGTAGAAGGTGGCAAGAATTTAAAGTACTGTCTGCAGCCAAACATTTTTTTGTGTGTGTTTAAATGTATTTTATGCCAACTCTCTGCAGAAACTGACTGCCATGTATTGGCCTAGCAACACCGTGCCATCAGAAGCTTTTGTTCCCTTCCTATACGTCCTTTCAACTTACTTGGTGGAATATTAACTCTCCTAGACTTTTAGCTCTAACAAGGTCATTTTTTTCCTTAACACCTCTACTTTGAGAAAAAATTTGAAACCACAAACTGCTTTACCATGTCAGGAAAAGGAGAAGGAAAAGGAAAAGGATACTGTGTAGAAGTTTTCATTCTTGGCAGTGAGTTATATAAACTCTGAAATTCTACTAGACTATTAGTATTGTAAGTCTATTGGTCAACAGAAGTTACTTCCCTTCTTATATTCATCTTTACTTAGGGCTATGACGTATTACATCCTTCACTTCAGGTGTTTATATTAGACTCTCATGGGACCGTAATGGAATATTGAAACTGTAAAAAATGCTTTGATTTCAAGGGCATTGATTTGCCTCAGTGTTCTAAAATACAGAACACAAGCAGAACATGTAATTTTTGCATGGGTTATTTATTTTGCTGTTTTGCAGTGGCAGCCAAGAGTGTCACCTTTCTTACTATGATTAACTAGTCAGTCATAATTAGTTAGGAATCATCTGGTGATGAACACCATCCAGATATGCAGACTGAAACCAATAGAGAGGCTCAGGTTTTCTGAAAGAAATGAAAAAACTCTGTAGTTGGTAGCTAACTAAACCCAAGGGAGAGTTGCTCCTAGATTCAAATATAGAGACTTTCTGTTATACACTGGAGGATGACAAAAGGATTTATATACTTTCTAACAGCTCCATATTCACCATTATAACTCAAGACATTCATATTATACATATGAAACATTGGTTAGGCTTTTTTAGTCTATCATATTTTTTTTAATTCACACCTCTTGGCAATCAATCATGCATGTTAATTGTAGTTGATGCAGTAAAGAGCCCTTTCTTCAATTTTCATTAAGTTCTTTTATTTCCAGTAGAAACACTTTGTTTTTGTATAATGAAATAGTCCAAATGGGAATTACAAATCCACTTTTTCCATGCCATTTATTACACTGTGCAATGTACCGCTTTCTGTACTCACTGCTGGTTTCATTTGGCCTTTATACCGCATTTTCGCCAGCACATTGCAAGCCCCTCAATGCCAAACCTCCGTAGCCTCTTTTTCAGCATTAAGGAGTAAGGAGACAGCGCTGTGAGCTAACTGTTCACTCCTGGATTCACTGATGCTACACATTTGTCTGCATTAGACACTAGTGATTGTAGTACATAACAAAGGTGCCAGAGACAGGGGTCAGTCCCCTCAGCAGAAAAAAATGTGAGAAGTATTGTCCAGTTGATTAAATCGCAATAAAAGTTGCAAATTGCAAGTTCTGCCTTTGAAAGGTCATCAAGATGTATTATAAGGATTCCGAATGAATCCCCAGGATGCATAATTAAGCAATCAGATACATTGTATTATTCATTTCCATAAATTAACATCTGAATCAGAAAAGTGTGCTCAGTCAGTGTGTCACAGAGGAAAATGGAATATCAAGAGAGCCACTAACCAATCAACATTCTTCACTTTCCTCAAGGCAGTCCTTTCTGTAAGGTTAATATGACATTAGGTTGATGGAGTAATATTTTTGCTGATTGTAGGTGACGACAAACATTTTTCTATTACATTTCATAGCCTATAAGTGGAATTTGTTTCTGCTCCACAGTCATATGTGCTTGGTTTTTCTCACATGCATATTTTGGATTCCACTCAATGAGGGGGAAGAAAAAAAATTTGAAGCAGCTTCCATTATAATTTTACTGCTTAATTTTAAATTTTTTATTCTTACTTGTAATCTCTATTACCAACGCAGTTTCATCTACAAATACAAAAATACCTTTGGTAAGGCAGAAGCATTAGACATAAGTTTATGCTAGTCTTTATATTCAGAACTGTAACAACTGTTTATTATATGTAATTGTTATAGCTCTCATTTCCCAGAATATGACTGGTTTCAGTAAAGATCACGACCTTTTTTGGCTACAGAAACTTTCCCTGCATCACACCATTCATGAAAGGAAAACTGACAAAAAGGATAATTATGGAATGAAACCTGTGATTGCCTGTCAGCATAAAACAGCTCTAAATGTAACATAGTGTGTGAATGATAATAGTGTGCTGTCCACATGGCAATACAGAAACATAACCTGACACATTTCCAGATACAGCAAGTCTTCTGCAGTGATTGTACACTGCTGATTATTTCATACATTATGATCATTTGAACAGAAATAAGATGCAATGAAAAATAGCAGCTAAAAATCATGCCTTCAAAGAGATGGGTATAAAAAGAGTAAAACTTACTTTTAAAAAGATGCAGGAGTTCATGTTTTGAAAGCACATCCTTTTTCCTTCTCAATTCTTTGATGTAATGATAAGGTAAGTTTTGGAGAGTCTCCGTCTTTTACTGGCATTTAATTAAAAACAAATTACATGTTTTCCTCTTTAGAAACAGTGACAGCATCAACTCACTGTCCCTGTGTCCTACAGATGGCTCTCCAGCACATTCTGGAAAGCAGAGCTGATTGAAGCAACCTTTTATTCATCTGCCAATTGCATGGCTGTGTCCCACGGCCTCTGCTTTATCTGACTCCAGCCGCAGACCTTGACTCTCTGCCTCTCAAACACACCTGTTGCAGTTAACTTCAGTTGTTGCAGGCAAGCTACCTCTTAATTCTTGATAGATAAATTGGTTTGGACTTTGGACAAGGAATAATTCTGATAGGACACTGTATTTATTGAAGAATCCACCAGCTGCTCATTAGTCTTTTGAGACAGTAAAGCTGCAGTGTGGTTAGCAAGTTAACCAAGATCTGGTTTTCTAATGAGAGGACATATTTTACTGCCTGGTCAAAGGTGTGGTGCCCTTACGTAGCTGAGTCAATTTTTAAACAAAAATTACCTGGAAGCAATTTTTGGGTTTGTGCCTTGCATAACAGACAGAAGAAAAAGTATTAAATTAACTCATCTAGGGAAAATGGAACAATTATTTCATTTTAATTTTGAATTCCTATTAGTATTCTTCCAAAAAGACAGTGAAATGATATTATCAGCACACATTTTTGGAACTAAAAGTAATAATAATAAAATATAAGCAATAAAGTCATAATGAAGTCTTTATTAAGATATATATACTAGATATACTAGATTCTCCATTTCTGGAAAAGGAAAGGTTGAAGAGAATATCTAAAATCAGCTTCCAAATACCTATGAGGAGATTAACAAGACAAAGCCAAACTCTTCTGTCATGTATGGTGGCAGGACAAGGGACAGAGACACATATGAAAATGAGAGATTCAGACTGAATGTAGGAAAACCTTCTCCATCTCAAGGACAGCCATGCAGCGTAGTTGCCCAGAGAGGTTGTGTAGCCTCCAGCCTTGGAAATTCCCAAGATCCGACCAGATAAATCCCTGAGCAGCCTGGTCTAATCTCACAGCTCACCCTCCCTTGAGCAGCAGGCTGCACTAGAGACCTCCCACCTCGGTATGATCCAATGAAAGCTTAAAAAAGGTGTACACATCTTCTAACTGTTTTGCCATTTAACCTTAAAATACATCAAAATAGGCAATTCCTTGCAGAAGGTGTGAAAACACAGATTTTGGGAAAGATTTTTTTTCCTGAGAAAGAAGAACGGTAATGCAATGAAAACACTTCAGATTTTACTCCAATACTTTTCCTTGCAATGTGCTCTTCTAGAAGGTTTGTTTATTTGTTTGTTTTTTTGGCTGGCTGGGTTTTTGTTTGTTATTATTTGTTTGTTGGGGGGCTTAATTTTAATTAAACATCTGAAGAATATATTAATTGCTGAGTTTACGAAGATGGTACCACATTTAATTTCAAAGGTCTTGTATCTTCTCCTCTGAAGAGAATTACAAGACAAAGAAACAAAGTACTATAATAATTTTTGAGCATGCGACCTGAACACTGAAAATAAAAATAGTTGTGAGGTAATCTTGAAATGTCCAGGTATAAAGCTCTATCTGTGATTAGTTTTCATTTCACAGCATAACAAACGTGAAACAAATACGGCAACTGCTCACTAAATGCAGTCTTACAAGATTCTAGTACAGAAACACAGGCTAGACAAAGATGTTGAAGTAAGAGCAATTGTTCTTTATTGATCAATTATTTCACTGTTCAACAATACACAGTTAAAAAACAATATTAACAAAAAAAATGCAGGGCTGCTACTTCTATTGTTATTGTCTGATTATTAGCTAACCGAAACAATAAAACTATAGCACGTTCAGCTACACTGTAAGGTGGCGATACTAATTTCTGATAAAAATGGATGGTGATCATGCAAAACATTGCTGAATATATTGCTTTTTAAAGAACTTCTGTCTTCATAAGTATATAATCAATAGTGATTTTAAGCTCTTTGCAGCACAGTAGATTTGGACCAGTTTGGATACTGCACATCTCAGTTGTAGGTCAAGTGAAATTTAGGCCATCTGCAAAGCCGAAAATATCTTCAGTGACAACAAATGCTATGAAATCAGGTCGAGATCCTGAAACCTACTGAACTGCACACGGGGCAAGAGATGTAATATCTTTTATTAGACCAACTGACAATCAGAAAATAGACTTAATGCCTTTAAGCACAGAGTCCTTTCTCCAGGTACAATACATATCTTCATTTCATTCATTCATTTCATTTCATTCATGCTTACGTGTCTATACCAAAAATAAATTTAGGAGCTGGGTTTAACCTCTGAGAACCTTGATATCAAAGGGCTTCAAGAAACAAGATGCTGTCTTGTGGCATATTGTTCCATGAGTCAGTCTACTGTTCCACTCAAGAGAGAAAGGGGATATCTGCCAATGAGAGTCCAATCATTTAAGGAAATAAACTCCTAATTTTTTCTTAGACACGTAGATCTTATCATTTGCTCCCAAATAGTTTACATTTAATAATTTTGTCCTCATTTGGGGGGCTGCATAGCTGATTTGTTTGTCTAAATCAAGTCCAAAACAACCATGGGGTGCCTGAATGGAATCATGGAGTCACAAAGTGGCGGAGGTTGGAAGGGATGTCTGGAGGTCATCTGGTCCAAACTCCCTGCTTCAGCAGGGCCACACAGAACCAGTTGTTGAGGACCACATCCACATGGCTTTTGACTGTCTCCAAGGAGGAAGGACTCCGCAGCCTCTTCAGGACACCTATGCCTGCACAATAAAAGTAGGTTTATAAACTGCTGCGTAATGATGCTCTTAATAAATAAGGTAGAATTTCCCAGAGTAGTTTATTGACAGAATTTTAAAAACATATCAGTCAGACCAGAGAACAGCCAAGGAATGCATCTTAAGACAAATGTGTAACTGTAAACAAAAGCAAATCAATACAAGTGTTTAGACTAGCTCTCCACTATGCAAAGAATAAAAAAAAATTATCAGACACTATTTCTCCTTTTTGGTGCTAGCCATTCTCGTTGTTAAAGACCATGTTCTCAACAGGGCAACTTTTGCTTGTTCACAAGAAAGCCCCAGAAGCCTAATCAGACTTATCAATAGATTGTGAAAAGCAAAGAAAACAAGTTAAATATGCAAAGTACACTTAAGAGCTCAGATACTACTATAATCTAACTTCTTTGTATCCTTTTCAAAACAGCAACAGAAAAGCAGGCTCTCATGTAATTTCTGATATTATATTTTATTTTTCTTCACAGCAAAAGATCCTAATCTGATCCATTTGCAATTTTCTTCAATGCTTCACATAACATTTTGTCTTAACAAGGAAGTTAATTTGCAACAGCTGTATGTTGACTAGTTCGGACAACTCAGAATTAATAGAAACTGCATTGCGAACATCTTGAAAAAAAATCTTTGTAAGTATTTTTTAGCTTTTTTTTTTAATTGAAGGATATTCTTTTTGAAGAAGTGTTGCATGCATCTTTGAGGCAAAATTGCTGCTATACAAGATAAGTAGGTGTTTTCTTAGCAATCAAAGCAGGTAGTATCTCCAGCACACATGAAACAATGTTCTGACACTTGGAGAGGCACATACACACACAAGAACATGAATACAGCCCATAACTCCTCCAACACAATGGTCCCCTTTTCAGCAAGTCCCCAGATGGCTTTGATAGAAAGCACAACAAACCAACCCACTCATTTGGCTCTGCTAGGCATCCTGCAGTAACAGGAAAAACCCAAGTTAACTGTGACAGGGAGGCCCCAGTACCACAGAACGGGATGGAGCTTGATAAAGTGAATTGAGAAATATGACAAAAGACACCAATAAAACAGGTTTTCTGTAGAAACAACAACAAAAAAATACAAACTAGAAAACAAACCAGGAAGGAGTGGTGTCGATGTCCTCTGTTGAAATTTCCTGTAAATCACATTGTCAAGCTCCCCATAATAACAGCTGAATAGCTTCAAAAAATTCATGTCCTACTTTTTTGACCTGCACTGACACTCCTTTAACCTAAAAATTTCATTACTTAAGATGACTGCAGTCATTCCCAGGACACAAAATATGAGATTCATGTGCGTTCTCCCGCATACATAGAATAACTTGGTGTTGCTTCCTGATTAAGTTTTTTTTCATTTAACTAATTCCCTGTGATAAAGGCACCACATAACAGAGTGGGAAACTTTGTTTTGCTTACTCCTCTTCTGTAGTATTCTTTGATTAAGATTTCTTTTGCCTAAAGAATTACTGTATTCTTTCCTCGATGCAATAATCAGAAGACATATTAACAAAAGTTTATATGTTGTTAAAAAAAAGTGCACAAGCCATATAACTGTGTTTTGTCGTAACCAGGAAGCTTTACATTTTCTGTGTATACCAGTTGGTTTAACAATTTTTCTTCATAAATAAATAATTCTTCATTGTCTGCTGAAATCTTATAAAAGGCAATGAGTACTACCACCTCTTGTACACAGATGTTATTTTACAGTCTTTTATGTCATTTTGTATGTAATTTTAAGTCTGGTGAGATCCAGAAAATCCAGCCATGAGGTGAGGGAACACAGCTGGGCACTGACATGACCAGTAACAATTGGGACAGGGGGCCCTGGGCAGAGCCAGAACGAGTCTCCTGCCTCCTTGGGCAGGAGAGGAGGGGGTCAAGAAGGCCTACTACTTTTTCCTTTCTTCAGGATATGGTTTTAGGATGCTGGGGTTGCAAGCTACTAAGACAGAGTGGCCATGAACTACAAGAACATTTAAACACAACTAGCATACTCAACCTTTCATTTATGATAGTACATTTTTAACTATCAACCTTTCACCACCTATTCAGCACACTTTCCTTTTCAAACAGAAATGTGTACCAAAAAATAATCCCAAATCCCAAAAGATCCCTAATATCTATAAAATAAACCTGTTCCATAATTGCTCACAGGAATCTCTTCATTTGCCTCCCATTCTCTCCACCAAATGTCAGTAATAGAGCTCATACTGAGCTCCAAACCCATCCTTTGGGACAGAAGGAGATTCATGTCCCTTTTAGGCCTCAGCCATCAGGCCTATCCTAATCACTGCTAAGCCTTATTATTCGTGGCATGTTTCATGTTCTGAAAGTTTTTTTCCCCACAGCAAAATAATGGCAAGTCGTCTTTCAGAATTATCCCAGATATAGAAAGTATTTTAGGATGTAAAATTTTTAAATGTGCCAAATATATTTTCATGTGCATTTTCTCCCGCAACAATTGATGTTCTTAAGTAGTAACATTAAGCATGCACTGAATGTTCTTATTTTTTTACAGAAACCTATAAGAATAAGCAGTTCTTAGGAATTTTGTGAATGATGCAAGAAAAGTCTCAGGCGTCAATTCACAAGGAATTTCTGTGCTGTCATACCTAAGTTTTAAGTATCTGACTGGGAATTAAATCCTTAAACCCCATACTTAGTCATTTCAGCTCTTTATTCGGTGAGTGAAAAAACAGGCAAGTCTCAGCAATCCTCCTAATAGACACTTACAGAGACAGAGGCATGTCTGAAATCCTCCTCTCCCTTGGACTGGTCTTATTTCTGTGTTAGGGATTCACAGCCTGGACCTGTTCCTGCATTTGGATGCCTTTGGATGTGTCTTTTGTGTAATACAGCTGCTTCATGCTTCTTAACACACAGAGGAGCCTTCTCTGCAGGTTGAGGAAGAATAAGACACATCTCTCATCTCTTGCAAAAGTGCTGCAGTCAACGAGCTGTGAGGTCTCATAATCCTCTGGCAAATTTCTGTCATCACATAACTCACAGTACAAGACTGAGTGGGCAAGAAGGAGACTAAGACAGAGGTTTTTTAGTGAGGGCTTGCAACTGCTTTCTATATTAATCACTAGCTCTGAACAGCTTGTGGATTAAAGAGCCATTTGCACTGAACGTTGCTTTAATCAATACTAAAAAGCCTATACTGTATTAATGTCAACATCTTGATTGACTTCCAAACAGTTTAATGTAAATTTCTCTTACTGCCACAATAAATACCTTGCTGTGAGTAGGTAGATATTTTTCTCCTTCTGATATTTTAGAATTTCAGAGTACCACTGCTACTCTGAGATGTTCATTAATTCCTTTATATGACTTCTCAAAGCAATCATTTAAAAGATACAAGTCAAAGTCTGGGCTGGAGCTCTATATCAAAAATGATATATTTTTATTTGTTCCTGAAATTTCAGGCTATCCACCTGCTTGAAAACTTGTGTAATTGACTTCAGCAAATATTGTGGAAAAATGTGGTCTTTACTTAAGATTTCATCACTGCTTTATATTTAAAGATTTAAATTTTTCAATAACTCATTTTCCACCTACAAAACATGACCTGTCACTATCAGAGTAATTTGAAAAGCATATCTATTTCTGATGGTGTAAATACCATAAATACCTTTTTTCTTTAAATCTTCACAGAAATATGGTAGTGTCCTTTTTTGCACTCCGTGAGAACAGAGAATGAAAATGGGGTTTCTTCATGATTTGTGCATTCATCTGTTTGTTACAGAATAATTTGAGAAATTAAGATCAGTCAAGAGACATTGGAACCAATATTTTCAAAGATTAATTAAGTAAAAATCTAGAAAATCAGAAATTTACCCTGTAATTTCTAGGTATTGTCGTGTAATTAAAACACTTAATCTATAAATTATCTTGAGCACCGCATTTACTGAGTATATTAATAATAGTTGTCAAGATGGTATTTCAATATACTCCGTAGTATATAATAATATTCCAAAATGGGAATCATTTACAACTACTCAAAGCAAATATAAGTACACCATAATCGCAGGCAAAATTCTAAGAAGATAGGATCAAAAGACAGTGAGTTTAGATAATAGTAGATGGGAAAACAAGTATCTTTTCTGCAGGTCTTCTCTTTTCCATAGAATGAGAAATTAATTGAAGTCATCACACTTGAGTCTCAGCCAGCTTTGCATCAAAAAGCCTAACGGTGTCACCACATCTCAATTCTCTCACTGCAACAAAACCACTGAAAGCTGAACTGCAAATAGATGCAATTACCCTGGCGAATGTGTCCAATTTTCTGTACCAGCTTTCATTCAAGATGAACAGAAGATTCACAAGCTACAAAGGAGGACTGCAATATGACAGAAAACAACAGAAATACATTCAGAAGCAGACAGTGATTTCTGTGGAGGAAGAAGTGTAAAAGCATGCACACAACTAAAGAGCGTAAAGGTTACCAAAGACTTTTCAGAATATATTAAAAGAAACTTCAGTATGAAAAAAAAAGTAGAAGCCATATCCTAGTGGAGCATAATATGTGTTTCTTTCAGTTCTTAATGAATATTAATGGAAGATAGGAATATAAGTCTTTGACATTAGAATATTTTCCGTGTTGAGACTTTGTTTGAAAGTAAAATTATTTATTCACTAAAGACTGATTCTGGACACACTGAACTTAGTGTTAAAATTGCCTTGGTCTTCATGGGTATGCCCTGAGAGTAATCAACAAAAATTTTGGTCCTCAAACCACACTTAAGCATAAGTCATGAAACACAGGTTCAATTATCTTTGAATTTCCGTGTTTAAAGCAGTCACCACTCTCCATCACCAAGATTGTGACCAGCTAATGCACAGTTTTCAATGCATTTCATCCTCTGTCAGCTCTCCACCTCTCAGCTGTTGGGTCTACTTGGTACTATCTGACAGACCCTATAAAGGACACGATGATCACATGAGGAATGCTGAATAACAGACCAGAATGACCATACAGCCTCAGGTGTCTCCCAGTCAGTCCATGAATGACAAAAGGGTCCATCACGGGATATTCTGATGTTCTGAGACATTACACCACAAGAACTGGAGCATGGAACAGACACCTTCACTGAGTAGGACTGTGTCATGGTTTGACACTGGCCAGATGCCAGGCACCCATGAAAGCCTCTCACTCACTCTTATCCGCAACTAGACAGAGGGGAGAAAACATAACAGAGGGTTTATGAGTTGAGATAAGGACTGTCAGAAAACACATCACAGCAAATAGGAAGCACAGAATCATAAGACCCATGGACAACTCCATCTCTCTGTAGACAGCAAAAGGTTTTAATTTATTCCTGTGGAGCAACGAGATGCTAGAAAGATTAAACTGCTCAAAGAGTTCACGGGAATTAAAACCCCAACCATAAGAAATCAACAAAAAGTAAATAAATTTCATTCTCTTTATGTTGTTTCTACAAAATTCAGGTGACTTTAAAAAAAAATGGTTTTTTTTCCCCCTTCTTTTTCCTTTGCATAAGCCTTGAATTGACCTTTCTTGTGACCTTTCATGCTATGATTTTCTGGCCCAGCAGCCATATGTCTTGCCTCTGTATTCGCTTTTGATGATTATTCCTCACACATCTTAATTGGGGTTTTTTGATAATAATAATTAAAAAAACCCTACACTGACTATATTATTTTCACAGATGATTTCTGGGGCGGAAAATATATCTGACCATCTCATGTAGGGATTCATATACCTTTGTTGGTTTGACCCCATCTATAGAGTAAAGCATATTTGCATGAAAAAATCTGTTAGCATTAGCAGAAAATACATTAATGACTACTAAACAACAGAAAATGCCATTATTAAAATAGAAATCATATTAAATGCAGTGGTAGAACAGAGGCACCTCACAGGAAATCTATATAATCAATACTATATTATTCACCAGTCCATGTGATTGAAATCACAGGTCATAATTTGTAAAATTTAAATGGCTGCTCAAATCATCACAAAGAGAAACATTTTGAACATGACATGCCTTCGCCCACAGTGAATCAACCACCTGAAACTCTTTACAGCAGCTATCCCTTCCTGAATTACATCAAGACAACACTATAAATCAAAACCACAAATGATAAGGAACTCCAAATAGAAGCATTAAATAAATGGAACATCTACCCATCTCCACTACAGAATCAGCACAGGAAGCAAACAGAAAAACATGATAAAATGCATGCAATTTAGAAGAATCCTTTCATACTATTGCTCCTAAAGTAACAGCTTCTTCACTGAAAACCCCGAAGAGAAAAGTTGTGACAACAATATTGACTACCATATTTTTCTCAAAAGCCAGTCTTTCTAAATTTCACATATTGAATAAATCTAATGGACCAATGGGACTAGAAAGATGAAAAGAAAGCCCTAGATTTTTGTAATCTGAGTGTATGGGTGGTTACAACCACACATTCTATCAATTTAAATTCCCAGATTAGATAAAACCTGAGGAAGTATATATAAATTCTGTGTAACACACAAAAGCACACTCTGTGACTTGCTTTGTAATACCTGGTTGGCTGTGATAAAGAAGTTCAGTGCCAGCAAGTGCAAATCGCATTTCTTTTATAGCATGTTATAAAAACATATATTGCAAGCAGCCTCTCGCCTCACGGGCTACAGATACCATCCCAGTGCAATTTGTCTATTTCTGCAGTTTTGCTAGTGCTGGCAGTAAACCAAAAATGCCTCTTATGAAAAAAAAAATCCAAAACCAACCTTAATCTATGCTTCTTCTGTGATAATAAAAGTTGATTAATCCTTTGGTGCCCAGGAGTCTGCAGTTCAGTGATGCCAAGCATTAATGCAGGCTGTTTATTTTCATAGTCTTTACTGACTTTGTTGAAGTGTCATAGACCTGTCTTTCAAGTCACTTGATAGTTCAGAGTTTTCTTCATATTTCTGATCCTTTGAAACATAAAAATGGAGATGCCCAGCTGACCTTTGGTTTAGAAGAAACACAAAAAAAGAGACAGTAAGCAGAGATGTGACAAAAGATATGGACACAAATCCTCTTGCATATAAGCAACTGTGCTTTCACAAAGATAAGAAGGAACTGTGCCCAATATTTAATTCAATGTAACTCTGTGTACCATACAATCAAGCAGTCTTGTTCATTTAAGCTCCTCTCTTTTGATATCAGGCATTATTATCTAAGTTCCTATATGCTGTTGGGCAAGAACCTTTGCAAGTAAGTGTTTCTTTGGTTCTGTTCCTTCCTTTTTGAGAGCTGAAATTATTCACACATCCTCCTGGTGAACAAGGAGAGTAAACTGAACCAAGAACTCCAGGAGAAAGTGATTTCCAACACTCTCTTGATTTTTCCTGCTTATCAGCTTCAATGCCCTCAAACTATATTCAACTTCATTCACAAATCACAACAGATGACTTTTTTATTTCTCATACAGGTGAGGAATCCAGACAACAGAACACAGTTACACTTATGACCCATTTGCTTCACAGGGAAGACATGGGAAATAGGGAACATTCCCCATGTAAGCCCCTTCTAAACTCTTAGATACAATGAGGGACCTATAATCCCATTTGTAAAATGGTTAGCAAGGTAGTAGAGGGAGTTGGGCTCAGAGCTTGTTCTGCCTGTCTGTTCTCCGTAAGTCTGACACATAGTTCTGCTCTTGCTAGCAAAAGAACATGTCTCTGGATTGTAGTTATCCATTTACAACTCTGATATCAAAGTACCAACTGCGGAAACATCTAATACTTACATCTAATACAACAAATAACACTGTCCCCTCCTTTTTTGGAGCAGGGAAAAGTACATCATGGCCTTTGAAAAGAACTAAGAAAGAGTGCTTTAGAAGTCAGTGAAATTTAATCAACATCGGAATTCTAGTAAATAGCTAGGGATTTAGTTTGATGTTGTCTGATTCTGTATTCTAATGTCTTTTGGAAGCAAATTGTAACAGACAAAGATGATATTCTTTTTTCGCTTTTATGAAATTAATCCATTTTAACGCAGGTGTTGAGCGTGAGATTAGCTCAAGGCTTGCATAAACAAAGTATTTCCTCAAATACCAATGAAAAGTAAAGGCGAAGAAAAGCATGCACTTTCCTGAAGGACTGAACATAAATCAATAGGATTATAGGTGTAATAGGTAAGTAACTGTGTAACCCTTGCCAGCAGGGAAGCTCTAAGTACTCCTACCTTCATCTTCTCTGCCTATATGCTCTTGAGCAGCTGATCCTACAGGGTATAGGATCAGGAAAACAGAGAACAACCTGCAAATGAAAAGAGAAAATCTCACTTAGTAGTCCTGGCTTGAGAGGGTTCTCTAGCCTGTAAGATTTGTATGAAAGAAGGAAATTAGTGTGATACCTATTTTAAAAGTACTAATTCCAGAAGACTTGATTGCTCTCTAAAAATACATCTAGGAATATATATCATGAATGGAGAATAGCTGTTTAAAATAAAGAACAAGACTTCAGAATATATGGGTATGAATTAGCAGTGTATAATTTTAGCACGGAAATAACAGAAAAAATCAAGCAGCAGTGTAGGAGGGTGACAAGACAAAACAAGACAAGACAGTCAAGTCCAAGTTCAAATAAACTTTAGTCTCAAAAAGCTGTCATTTATGAGAAAGATTATAATCTGCAGGTAGTAACTAACAGGAGATTTACAATCTAGAAGGCTTCTGGCTGGCTGTGTTTTCTACAAACACTGACATTACAGCAATCTCTTCAAGCAAAACCATATAATGTAGCTACACTGCATTCTTTTTTTACAATCTTAAATATATGTGTTGGCTGTAAACACAATTCTGCTCCCAATTGCTTTAAATCAAAATCAATGTTCAAGCTACTTTTTTCATTATTCATTTGCTTTTTATTAAATGGAAAAAAGAAAAGGTTTTAACACTAATTTTAGAAGAGAATATGGACTACTGCCATTCCTGAAGGGTTTCTTTTTGTCCAAGATTTTCAGTATTTCTAATAATGGCATGGGACTTGAATAAAGATTTCAAACATAACCAGAGTCTAATTCTGAAATAAGATAAATACGTTTTACACAGAAACTTCTTAGAGAACTCCTAAAATCTCAAACCTTTCCAATTTATATATTTATTTCTAAAGTCCACACAGCTGCCCAAAAGTATAGGGAACCATTGTGTGACACTCGATCTCTGGGCAGCAGATACATTAAGATGCCTTTTCTTTATCATTCACTCAATGACAGTGAAAACATTAATGATAGGAACTTTAAGTCCACACTTTTTTCACTGAACTCTAACAGCTGAATTCACATAAAGCTTCTCCACAGACTTAGACTTGACCATTTTACTCTAAGAATAGAGCAAACAGTATAATCCTCGTTTCAGGAACGGAGAAATTGAGAGGCTGCATCTGCAGTTCACAGCTGAGCTGTTCAGAAAGCCTTGTCTGACAAGGCACAAAGCAGTCCTGTAAACACCACCTTCTATCCAAGTTCTACCAAATAATATTTGAGGCTCTTCTGTAAATATTTGTTAGGGGCTCGAGTGGTTTTTGATGAGTAAAAAGTTTCATTAAGAAGTTAAAATTGCTGATATAGAAACAATGAGAGGTTCAAAAGGCAAAGAACATAAAATGAAACACAGGAGGTGCTCTCAAACTTCAACATTTTGCTACTGGGAGAATGACCAAGGACTGGCACAGATTATCCAGGGATTTCGTGGAGTCATTCATCAGAGATATTGAAAAGCTGTCTAGACACAGTCCTGGGCAACCAGGTCTGGGTGACCCTGCTTGAGCAGGGGAATTGGATGAGGTGACCTCCTGAGACCCCTTTCAACCTCCTCCACCTGTTACACACACTTTTATTTGCTTTTTAAAAATCATATGATATGAAATTTTGGGAAAGCAAGAGGGAAGGAAAGAAATCAAAAATAAGACAGCATTCTTCCTGATGGAACGACAAATATTATAGTTAAGAATAACTGTTCAAACCAATTCTTCAATACTTTCTCTATCTGTGCACTGTTGGGCTTTTTTTTTCACAGAGGCTCCTGCTTCAGGTACAGGCTAACCATTGATTATTTAAGAAATTCTGATTAGACAAGAAATGAAGCTCTTCTAGGCACCCCAACTCCATTAAACATAGACACTGGAGACTGAAAATATCAAATATCAGTAAGTTAGTTTCCAAGGACCAGCATATTTGATTTATTAAACAATTTCCAGCCATCATGCATCCATTTTTAGTCTTCAATTATTTAATATGAACAGTTGATTTCTTATCAAAACTTCCACTTTTGGCAAGTTTCTTCACTGCTCTTTGTGAAATAATTGGCAAAATCCTTTTGGACTTGAAAGATAGAAATTAGACCACACAAAGATATTAAACAGTTTCATTAGCTGATTTATCATTTTGGGTTTACAGATACCAGAAGTCCCAAATTAACTAAACAGAAAACGTCAATGTATGCTAACCACATTATCAGTTTAATGTGAAAGTAATATTTTAAACTACTTCCTTAAACAAAAAACACACGAGATAAAAATTAATATCTTTAAAAAATAGAATGAAGTGAATGCAATTATTCATTGTAGAAATTATGTAGTAAGGTTTAAAAAAACCTGTTTTTAAGAAAAGTTTAACTAGAGCCACCTAGAGATTTCTTATTTTTACAGGAATTAGACTAACAGCAATTTACAACATTTTTAGCCCTCTTCTGTGCTCTTCTATAGACTATTCTCAGTGCTCCCCAAAACAATTACAATGAACTGAAAAGAGTTCAGTTTATCCTCAAATACCTACAGCCCGGAAAAAAATGTAAACTTATATCTTTCTAAACCCTCAGGAACACAGTAAATAATGTAAGCCCCTTATCCCAACCCTCTTATTTTTAAAAAAATGAGTTTTCCCCCTCACAGTACTTTCACAGACCTTTCCTTTTCATTTGAACATTCAACTATTGCAGAAATGGTTTCTCTAAACTAGTGAACAGATTTTATCTTGAAAGTCATACAGCATTAGCAACATTTTATTCAAAGTGATACATAACAAAATACCTTCTTCAGCATTTTCAAGGGGATTTTAAAAACCGATGTTCTCATTAATTGAAATGATGCTATACTTTATCTTGCACCAAGTGTGCCTCTCCAGTCACATAAATACTGAATTAGTTTACTGTTCTCTAATATTAATATTGACAGGAAGTAACCAGCTGTAGTACAGCACTTTTAAAATTTAAAATCTATTCTCTAGTCAGTGCCAAGTGTAAAAAGAATTTATCACACTTTGACATATTTACAGGTCAGGTTTTGCCACACATTTTACTTAAATTGAAGATGCAAGGCATTCTGCTTCTGGTGCCTTGATAACTTCAGTCTGGGGCTGTATTAAGTTAGTTTGCTGTGCAGGTCTGATGGTGTTTAAAAGATGAAGCCAATGAGATAAGCCTGGGAGTTTATTTTCTCCACATTTATAACTTTAACTGCCGCTATGCCTGAAAGTATTAGAGCAGACAGTTCATTACCACCTAAAAAGGGCTACTACATTGTATGTGAGGAGGTCATCTGAAACTGATGACTTTTAAAGGTCATACACAAAATGAATTTTGCTTTGCTGAAAGACTGTCTCCTTGGCACAGTAAAAATCTTATTTTAACAGCAGCTGTAAATGTTATGTAAGTAGAAATAAGAGATCTAAGCTACCTTTACCTACTTTCATTCTGCCATGAATTTACTTTTGATCCAATCGTGATACTTATCAATGGTGGTGTTAAAAGCTGCTTTGCTCTGGATCATCATTTGAGTGATGAAATGATCGTTTCTATGATTTTGTTTCATTTTTATGGTTTGTTTTAATAAATCTCCTGTTACATATATTTCTGTGATAATGAAGAAAAATCATTTCCTTAGCTTGTAACACTGAGGAGCTTAAAGCCTGCAACATCTCTGGATGCTACAGATTCAGAAATGGACAGATAGGCTGCAAAAGAGCACAGTAAGAGACATTTTCTTAGTGTGTAACTTCAGCAACTTCCCCGACTTTTTTCTCCCTAAGGCTGTGTGAAATTTATGGAATTTCAGATCACACTTGACGTATAAATACATACAGTCTACTTCTTTATTCCCTTGTGGTCACATACATACAAACATCTAAATTAGAACCTCATTTCCCTCTATAGTCAATAGAGAACTGGCACTTTTAGAGAAGGATTCAGATTTTTTCCATTATCTCCTCACTCCTTTTTCAAGACCCGTTGTGCAGCACAAATCTGAGCTAACACTTAGGCACTGGTTAGACCTAGACCACCATGTCAGGGGAGAGAAAAAGTTCTTACATATTCATGTGCCACCTTGACAGGACATACAACATACAAAATCAAATCACCTCTAACCTGTTCCATGGATGCTAAATGCAGGATGATGACTTTAGGTACTTACCAATGTTAGGAATGAAGGAGGCACAAAAGGCAGAGGACAGATTAATTCAACTAAGAAATGTACTTCAGGTCCAACAGAGCTGAATGCAGATTTTTAGACAAGCAAAAAATGCAGCCCACCCTGCTGAAGGTGGAATATGATAACCATAAACGAGGAATGGCAGGGGCTAATGAGTCATGTTTGCACTCAGCCATTACATTTAAGGGGCAGTATGCATTCACTGACATAAATGTACTTCCTAATGTGCAGGATCAATTTTACTTATACAGTGAAAGATCCCCAATGACAAAAGACTTGGGACAGTGGGTGATGTTTGATCTCCGTGATGGAGCTAAACTGGCTGGTATACAAAGCCAGTAAAACCGTCAAGGAGCCACAACAGCCAGAAAACTACATCCCAAACAGCTCTGAAATATGTAAGGCCATATCTGGATCAAGGCTACTCCTAAACATGTCATACAGACAGTATAGTGTAACAAGACTCAGGCATTATATATGGATGAAGATTTCTTCAAAAACATCCAGAAAAAGCTTCTGTCAACTGGATATCATCCCACTTTGGAACATATGGATCCTGCCTGTCCTCTCCTGGAGGATACTGCCTGAGCACACTTGTCCAGCCCACTTCGCTGTTTTGTTTGGCTAGTGCCTTTCACTCTTTGGTCCTTCTGTTTGCCAGTTCCCTTCCTTTCCTTCCTGGCCTATATTTGCTGCACTTGACTATGAGCTGGCACCTCTGTGCCTTTCCAAGTGTTGCAATAAACTCATTCCTGTTCTGCCAGTCTATCTCACTTTGAGGCTAAAACACAGCAATCCTACAGAATTCCTTGCCCACCTTACATTGAACAGTTTTTAGTATGGATTCTCCAAAGGGCAGTGGTGACATTATCAAATGTCTGAGGTGCCCACCTCCATGCCAGTCATGCCACAGAAAAGTAGCTAAAGCACATTCCTCTAGTGAAAAAAACCCTACGTAAATATCACTGAAATTCAAGTGAATTTTGAGCATTTCTCTCCACCTGCATTAAGAGAAGCTTGGCAAAGGGCACATGTGACTGCCACCACCTACAATCTACAAAATATTAAGACTTTGGATAACTATAAAGCTACTGGTATCTACAGGTCACAAAGTGCCACAGAGCTGGATTACATTAGCTTCCACATTGTCGGTTTGCCTCTGTAGGGTTAGAATGTTACCACTTCAAGGTAGCAGTGCCCAAATCTCTCTCAGTTGTTCATCTAATGACTTGAAAGTAAGACAAAGAATTATAAACTTCTGGAGAAAGCCTTATTCTATTTCCACTGTCATATCTAAACAAATGTTTGGATACATTTTTGTTACGCACACAGAATTGAATTACGACCTTTTTTTATGCCTACTGATATTCACACAATATATACTTTGTACCATGGACAAAATAGAGAATAGAGTCAAAATATGAACTCATCTTTAATGCCCCAAACTCTGCCTAAGGAAATGAACAGAACCTTCATTTTAATAGCACAAAATCTCTTTGTCTTCAAGTACCTCTGAACCAAGTTCTGCAGCTTGCACAGAAGTAAGTTAAAGACATAGAGAAGGTACCTTCATCTCAATTCAAATAGCTGGAAAGAAAGAAAGATCTATACGATTTTTCAGTTCTCCTGTAAAGGCCAGAAAAATGGGACACACAGCCAACATTATATTCACCACACAAAAAGATTTTAACTGAAGGAGTTCTTGTGACTCATGGCAAGAGTTTTGTGCTGTCTTAACATAAACTTGATAGGTCCAAACAGAGTTGAAAGGTGATGTTTCATTGAAAGTCAATGTTCTATTGCAGCACTTAGTCATGGCAGAAGAGGAATATATAACCCACAGAATGTGTAACAGGTCTATATGGACAGACATGTACCTATCTAAAGAATAATCTCTCAGAACAAACCCACAATTAAGAGTGATATATAAAGACACATCAGGGATATAGAATTGGTTGCTTACAGTACTTCATGGCTAATTCTTTGCAGAGCATGCTGCTAACATGTGAAGAACTTAATCTATGCATAAACAGAAAGTGGGTTCTCATTGCACACCTGAAATCAGAAGATCATATTCAAAATAAAATCTTATATATTTCTTTTTCTCTCAAATCAGCACTCAGTGATCAAAATCAGTGCCCAAGGACAAGAGTAAATTAGAAGCTATCTTGCTCACTACCTTGAGAATTGATGTCATAGCTGCTAGTTAAAAATTCCTTTCAAAAGTTTAGGGAATACAGCGATCATACTGCATCTCCATGGAACAGACTTTTCAGTCTCAGTTCCTAATTTCCCCCTTCCTCTTATTCTTGAGCAAAAATGAGTTCCTGAGAATTATGAAAGGATTATGTTGAGCCATTTAGACCTATTGCTTCTTGAAAAAATTTATGACAGTGACACAGTGAAAAAAAAAAAAACAGGTTAACAGGGGCTTTGATGGAGGATTGCTTACTTTTATATTGCAAACTGTACTTTGTGAACTACAAAATTTTTTGTCCAGGCATTTACAAACAATGTTATCTTAGCTATGCCCATGTGCACTTGCAGTGACGTAGATCTTTTGCCAAGAGTCCCATCAGTTTTCTGGTCAAAGGTTACTACAGTACGGTTGAACTGTGTAAATCACGGACAGCCTTGGTCATAGTCTTAGACTCTCTTTTCCCGTCAATTGGTTAGTAAGGCAAAGCACATCTATTTCACCTTCAGACCGTGACATTGTACTATCATTCTCAAGCAATAGAATTTTTGGGACTATGTAATGTGACCTAAAACTTGCTTCTTTGACTTATTAAGCAGCACCTAATAGCCAAGAAGTACAGATAATTTAAATACAAATCAAAGCGTTAAGCCACAGGAACAACTGGAATGTCCATAATGCCCTCTGAATGACTGCCTGCTTTGTTCTGCACATTGACTGTGAAACAAACGGAAAGACATTTTAAAGAGAATAAGAATCTGAAGTATCCTGATGCATATTTCATACAACTAGGGAATCCAGGCTATCACACAAAATACCTGCCAGCTTGAGGGATACAAGGAAAAGATATAGTGCAAGTGTGGATATATCAACCCTACTGTAGGTTAATTCTTTTTTAATATGTATGGTTTAAGTATTTAGAGTCACATCATTTGTTGTGCTTAATTCGGACAACTTCTCAGTAATAGAGTGGGATTTAACTGCTGGATTTGCTGTTTAAAAACTAAAAGATCATTACTTGTTGTCTTGGAAATCTGGCAGTTTTATTGTTGAATTTTCTGTTTACTGTTATTTAAACTCCAAGTCATACAGATAAAATATGGGTTTAAACTGACCTTTGTCTTATGTTTTGAATTTTAGATGCAAATTTGCCCAATGTTGCAATATACTGGAACAAAACAACTGTGGTAAAATGAAAATCTCACTTGACCAAAGTTGCTCTATAATCATGCTGTTGTTCCCCTGGTTCCCACCTCCCCAGCTCTCAGCAGCAAGTTGTTATGAAACACCCAGACTCGATATCCCAAACACCATCAGCTTCCCCATTCCCTTCCAGGTAAACTACTTAGCAACTCCTTCACATTCCACTTCAATTCCTATCATGTATAAAAGGGAAAAATTGCTGACAAATGTATAGTTTGGGTCAGGGTGCTTTTGATAAAGACAGCACAGAATTATTCATAAATTTCTGAGACTGCAGTAATTTTTGACAAACAAACCCTTTAATATCATGATCTCAATGTACTAAAAGGCAGAAAATCAACTTCTCCATGAGCATGGGACTTCCAGTGGCATAAAAAAACTAAAAGAGCTACTTCACCATCTCTCCAAACAGGACGGAAAGGTTGCTGGAAAGCCTGGCATACCAGCTCTGTCTTCATAATCTCCTGAGATAATTACAAGTGTTCAGAGAAGAGAGAAAGGGAAATATTATATTATAAATCTAAATCAAGTGTTTAAGAAATGGAAATGCTGTGTAAGCTGTTTACTTTCATATAGGAGTTAAAGGATAATCTTGTTTAGAAAGAAAAAAAGGAAGTAAAAACAAGAATAGACCTAGAAACACAAAAAGTCTTTTAGATGTAAATTGACTGCTACTATTATTATGTGAAAAAAACACTCCTGTCATGAAAATGTCCTTTGTTACTTCAGGAGAATTTAAACGGAGCTGTTGACCTCACATATATGGCCTCGTTTTAAATCATATCCAACAAGGCATGCCTCAGGTTGGGAAGTGAGGTGGTGAAAGTGAGAGTATCTCAGCTATGTTTAAGCCTGAATTTTATTTCATCAACCATTTACAATGGCTTAACTCTTACTGCTTGCATCACTCATGCCTGTGAAAATACTCAGAAACCATTCCAGAGTAAAAAGCCACAGAGAAGCTACAGACCTTATGGGAATGTTAGCACATTCCAAGAGTCACTTTTCACAAACGTAGTTTTCTCTTATGACTTCTAAGACAAGCTGCCAAACAGCTCCTAGTTGCTGTGCAGAGCTGTAACTCTGGCAGTGGTACTGCCGCTGCTAGTAACAGGATATAACCTTTGTATGGAGTTTTCAAAGCCTCAGAACTGAGGTTTACTCAGTCCGATTTGTGTGAACCTTGGTTTATGCGGTTTAGCTGTGACTGGAATTTCCTTAGCTGGCACACTGTCTGTATGTAATATGTTTTACTTTTGTTTATCTGTGCACAGTACAACTGTAGTTCTAAATGCATAGAAGTAACTAAGACTTATCCTATGTAGAATTAGATATTTATGACTAATATAACAGAATCATAGAAACATTTGGGTTGGGAGTGACCTTAAATTTCCAACCTTCCTGGCATGGGCAGGGACACCTTCCAATGGATCAAGTTGCTCAAAGCCCCATTCAGCCTGGCCTTAAACACCTCCAGGGATGGGGCATCCACAACTTCTCTGGGCAACCTGTTGCACTGTCTCACCCTCTTCCAGTGTCTCATCACCCTCACAATGAAAAAATTTTTCTTTGTATTCATTCTAAACATACTTCTGTAAAAACGTCTGTCTCATGTTTCTAAAGAGCACGCTTCATATAGTGAAAGACCACAGTAAGGTCTCCCCAGAGCCTTCTCTTCTCCAAGTCTCTCAGCCTTTCCTCACATGAGAGATGTTGCAGCCCTCTGACTATTTTTGGTACCCTCCACTGGAACTGCTCTAATGGGCCCAAGTCTTTCTTGGGCTGGACACAGCAGTCCAGGTAGGGTCTCATGAGAACAGAATAGAGAATCACCCTGCTCAACCTGGTGGCCATGCTTCTTTTTATGCAGCCTGGGTGTGACACACGGCAAGAACTACAAGCCTGAGGTGAGTGCACAGGCTTTCAGAAGTGGAGGCACCAGATGTGGTACAGGGGAGTATGGGCATGGGGCAATAAGGGGTGGGGTACAGGCATGGCACTGGAGGGTCCACAGCTATGAACAACTCAACCACGCTCAGTTCAAGAAATGCAAACCTGAAGACAGACAAAAATAGTTTTGGGGTAACAGAGAGAACAAAGACATAGTGTCTAAAGTGTAAAATAGTCATATACAGTAAGTTCAGATGTAATGCGGAGCTGCAGATCAATAAAGAAAGAAAGCATGCTAACAAACATTAAAATTACCATGAATCTATATTTTGATGCAATGATTTAGTATAACTTTGGAGTCATGAAAATGTTTAGAATTGCCTTGGATCCATACATAAAATCTATAGTTGTTGAGACTGACTTTTAGCACAGGCACTGCAACCATGCAGAGATAATGGATGAGACTGTAGGACCCAACCTGTCACATTGCACAGATCAGGCCAGAATCCCACTTTGGATCCAGGTCTCCTCTCACACAGTCTGCAGGTAGAAAATAGGAAAATACCTGCTCAGTCACCCCTCCCCTCTCTAGATGTACATAATATTTTCTCTAAATAATTTCTATTTTATGCATATCACTACCACGTAACATTGCAGATCTAAGGATTCATCTCTCCTTACTTTGCTAGACAACATTACACTGATTAGCAGAGAAATAAAGATGCTTACAGAAGTATAGAATTCAGTTGTTTTAATTTTTTTGGTTTTTAGAGTATAGAGCTGAACATGGTTTCAGCACAGCAAAGAGAAACCAACACACTTCTAACAGCATTCCAAAACTGATTAACCACTAGGCATCAGTGGCAGCAGGATGTGGTGCCAGGAGGAGGCTTTAACTAGACTATTTCAGTAATACCTTGTTATTCATCTCCTTTCCATCTCTCACTTAAGAGAGTCTTCACAGATCATTTAATATCCTAATCTGCTAACCACTGTCATTACTGTTTTTCAGACCTTCACCCTTCCTTTTTTTTTATGTTAAAATAAATGTAGTAATACAGATATAGGAGTCTAAAGTAAATGTTTTATTTAATATTTCAGTAAAAATTTAGACTTGTTAGACAGCGTGAATTTGGTTAGGAACTGGAGAAGTATAGTGGTATTTATTGGATGACAGGCAGCAAATGGACAGTGTGCTAAGGCATTTTCTCATCCTCCTCTGGGAGTAAGGAATCTCTTTGGGCACCCAGGAATATAGAAGCTTCAGTCCATGAGTGCTGGTCCCTCCCTTTCCCAAATGAACACAGGATGTAAAGGAGTGTCTATCACAAATATCCTGAGCATAAAAACTGTCATTTTGCGTGATTCACTTTATTAATATAATTAAAAGATAGGTCTCCTCGATTAGAGCGTAGGACCTGATGAATACAATCAAATAGTAGCTGGTCTGGAAAATGCAAATCCTAGTCAAGGTCAAGAAGGACAGGTGATGTATAATTTCCACCCTCCTCGACCTTTTCAAGGCCTCATATGAATCACTATGCAATGGAAAACACAGTTCGGGGAACTAGAAAATATGAGCCACAACAGAAGGAGGCTTAATCACAACAGAGGAAAATATAGGGAGGATAATTTCCAAGTTCATAGACAGCAAATAAATGGAACTATCTCCAGTTACCTCCTTTTGATACTAAAGAAGCATTACTTGCATCTAGAAATTCCATGTACTTGTACTCCTAAAAGTTCTCAATTCTCCATCCATTTCTTTGGAATAGGTCTTCAAAATAAGGCATTGGTCAATAATATCTGTTAGTTCTTTCAAGATGTTTTGCAAGGAAGGATTGGAAACCAAGGTAAAAGAACAAGCTGCTGGTTTGGTTAAAAATAAAGGGGGCATCACATTATTATCTTTGAAAATTTGCAGCAAGGAAAGCACATCATCAGTTAAGAGAAGCCAAACTAGATTTTTGTACAACCTCACTTCAAAAAATCAAAGGCAATTTTGGTGAAGATAGGGACCTAAATCAAAGCAGAACTCTGATTCTACCTTTTCATAAAGTGCATTCCCTGCAGTCCCTAAGTGACTATTTTCTTCTTAAATTTTACATCAATTAGCTCACATTCTGCTTATAGCATCAAAGTACTTTCATGCTTTTATAAATCACAGCTGTCAGTGGTCACTGCTCCTTGAATGAACAACAAAGATGTAAAAAAGGCAATTTTACAGTGGGTTAGAAATCAGGAAAAAAATTACCTCACAAGAGCTACTGAAAAAGAAGGCAGCGTACACATGAATCATGTTTGCTTAAGTTATATCCTATTATTCTTTTCCATGGTTCCTCAAGAGCCCAGGTCCTTCTCTGCTTCTCTCAGAGCTCCCTACAGTTGCCAACTACAAATGATATTTTGGGGTTCATTCATTTTAGGGCTTCTCTTTGCCCTTAGATACAAAAAATCAATTATTAGAAGAACAAACCAAAATCACAGAATCATAGTATCATAGAATTGTTTAGGTTGGAAAAGACCTTTAAGTTCATTGAGTACAACCATGTTCCTAAGTGCCACATCAATTTAAATACCTCCAGAGATGGTGACTGCACCACCTCCCTGGGCAGCCTGTTACAGTATTGACAACCCTTTCAGTGAAAAATTTTTCCTACTGTCCTATCTACTCCTCCCCTTGAGCAACTTGAGATTGTTTCTTCTTTTTCTGTTGCTTGTAACTTGTTTCAGGTAATTGTAGGGAGCAATAAAGTTTCCCCTGAGCCTGCTTTTCTCCAGACTAAACAACCCCAGCTCCATCAGCTGCTCCTCATAGGACTTGTGCTCCAGACCCTTCACTAGCTCCATTGCCCTTCTCTGGACATTCTGCAGCGCCTCAATGTCTTTCTTCTAGTGATGAGCCCAGAACTGAACACAGGACTTGAGGTGTGGCCTCACCAGTGCTGAGTACAGGGGGAAAATCACTGCCCTGGTCCTGCTGGCCTCACTGTTGCTGATACAGGCCAGGATGCCATTGGCCACCTTGGCCACCTGGGCTCACACTGGTTCATGTTCAGCCACTGTCAACCAGCTCCTCCAGGTCCTTTTCCACAGGGCAGCTTTCCAGCCACTCTGCCCGAGCCTGTAGCAATGCAGGGGTTCACTGTGATCCAAGTGCAGGACCTGGCACTTGGTTTTGTTTAACCTCATACAAAACTGACCTTGGCCCATCTATCCAGCATGTCCAGATCCCTCTGCAGACCCTTCCTACCCTCCAGGTGATCTACACTTCCACCCACCTTGGTGTCATCTGCAAACTGACTGAGGCTGCACCCAGTCCTCTCATCCAGATGATTGATAAAGATGTGAAACAGGCCTGGCCCAAACACTGAGTACGGAAGAACACTTCTTGTGACCCATTCCCAGCTGGATGTAACTCCATTCACCAGGACTCTCTGGGCCTGGCCATCAAGCCAGCTTTCACCCAGCGACACTGCACCTGCCCAAGCCATGAGCAGCCAGTTTCTCCAGGAGAATGCTGTGGGACACAGTGCCAAAGGCTTTACTAAGGTTCAGGCAGATATCCACAGCCTTTCCCTCATCCACTAAACAAGTCATCTCATCATAGAAGGAGATCAGGCTGGTCAAGCAGGACATTTTGTAAACCCTTGCTGGCTGGGCCTGATGCCCTGGTTGTCCCAGATGTGCTGCATGATGCCACTCAAGATGATCTGCTCCATGAAGAGGTCAGACTGACAGGCCTGTAGTTCCCTGGATCCCCATTCTAGCCCGCACCACAGAAGGATGGGCAGGGCTGTTACTGCTATATGTCAGCAGGAGGTTTCTGCACTATATGTTTTCTCTGACTAGGTGGGGAAGGGAAGTTTGGCAGGTAGATGAAAATGGCAGATGAAATGTCTAGCTGCCCAACACCCTTTTTGCGGATGATGGATGCTTGTGTAGTCTTTGTCTAATCAAAAGACTTTGCAAGCTACAGGCAATCAATGCTTCTTCAGCATTTGTAGATTTTTGATAATAGGCTTCCAACTTCCAGACACACTACTTCCACTTTTTTCTCTGGGCTCTGTTAGAGCTCACATTAACATTTTAGTTAACCTGCTAATCTCTTAGCACCAACACAACAGGCCACATTAAACAAACAACAGATGGAAATGTGAGAGACATAATGGCTACATATGTGAAATATCCTGCAATCAGCAATGACTTGCATTGACTTTCAGTAACATTCCTTCCAGAGTCATTCAAGTTTCCTCACAAAGACACATTAAGTTCTCAAGAATGAATTTAAATCCAGCTTAGTGTTTTCCACAGTGAGAATTGTGGAGGTTTGATATACAACACTGTACATTTTACTTTCAGCAGTTCATCCTACTGCAGACTAACTGACGGAATAACTTTCTTTGTTTCAGTCTTTGTCTACTGGATTATCTGAAGGACATTATTCATATTAGGTTCTCCTCTTTCAAAAAATCCACGTTTCATTTAATTTAGTACCACTCCAATGAAGCTCAGAAGCCACCAAACAAAACTTTTGTACTTATTTGAATACTTGGGTATTCTGGGAGAAAGTGATACTGGCAAAGAGGAACAGATGGCTTTCCCGATCATGGATGGTTTGGTTTGACTGGTTTTTGGTCGGTTTTTTTTTTGTATCTGCCTGCCTGAGAATTGTAAATTGTTAATATTACCTATTACATCTGGGGAGAATTTGGATCAGTGGTTTGCACTGCCCCTGGCACAGCCAGGGAGACCAGCTGTACTGTGTGTATAAGGTGTCTTGCTGCAACCCAGGGTTGAAATGTTCTCTGTAGATGCTTCTTATTTACCCTGTCCTAAGACCACAGCCAGTCACCCACTCGTTACCAACACATCCTGTGAGAATGTACATGCAAAGGAAAGCAAAGAAGAGAATGGCAGAGCTTCAGCTTGCAGGCAGGGAAACCGGTGGAGCTCAGTGAAAAAGTCTGTTTGCCTATTCTGTCTGCATATCTTCTGTTTGCATATTCTGGAAAACTCCTTAGTAGACAATTTTCTGGCAAATGGAGCCATCAGCTGCCCTGGCTCAACTGGGTAAAGTAGTATCTGAAATCCAGGTATTATATTAGGATTATTCTTTACCCAGACAAGGTGCACCAAATCAGTCACAGTTTTGGAGACTCCTACAGCAAACATGTCAGAGTTGGTTGTTAATTGTCAGTTCAGTTTGCCACTGTCTAGAGGATTGCAGCCTTTTTTCTTCAGTGAGAAATGTCAGATCCATTGCTAAAGCACACACCAGTGCAAAAATGACACTATTAGTTCATCAGTCTAGCCTTCTGCTTCATCTCAAAATCCTTCTCTACAGGCCTTCAAGAGAAGGTAGCAAATGGCTAACAGAAGTTTATCATTTATAATCACTAAATTAGCATTCAGCTAAATTCTAGGTGCTGGGCTATGTGCACAGGGATCCTCTGGAAACTGTCCCATGGATACCAAAATAGCAGCCTCATAAGAACTCCTAAGACTGAGATTCTTCTAGATGTATTCAAGGGGAAAAAAATACATAAATCTGATCATTAAGCATCGATATCAAAAGCCTCCATGTAAAAACAAAATGATCTTCAAACTGAAAAATGTATCTGAGGTAGTAAACACTGCACAAGCATTGCCTAGGCTTTGCTGGGATGGCAACAGTGATTGTCATACCTCCCAGTTATTTTGGACATGTCAGGGCATTAAAACAGGTATCTAAGTACTACTGAAATTACTGCCATGGGCACAGAAGCAGATCTGGAGTATTTTCTGTAATGCCATGGTGAACCACGGAAATCACAAACTTAATCATATGTCCACACAAATACGGTTAGTCAAGATGAAGTGCCAGAAATCTCAAATTAAATTCTCTCTTACTGTGACTGTGTCCCTTCCTATGGCAGTTCATTACACAGATTCTAGTGACATTTTTATTCATTCAGAGACAAAGGATTAGTGACAGACTGCTACAAATTCTTCTGTCCCTGATGTGTAATTATTCCTGAAACAAACTAATAGCTTTCATTTATCTAGAACAAAACCTTCAAGAAAAATAACTCCATCACTTAAAATGTGCCTTTTAGTCTATTTTCTTTTTTCTGTTATAATTAAGAGATAATGTCAGTGGAAGAGAGACTTGTTGTGGGACCAACTACAAGATATATAGGAGAGTATTGATCACAAACTTCAAAACAAAGTAGTTATTTTCAACATGAGTGGACAGTTTTTGACAATAGTTTGCTGTTAAATCTTTAACTGTCCTCCTGCCTTCTTTATTTCTTGTTCTTCTTGTTCTTCTAAAACAGACTCAGAGCTAAAATAACTTGATAATATAATACAATTAACTTAAAAACTATAAAATAAATCTCAAAATAAATCAGACTCCTTTCTTCCCCCAGTAAAGGCCCCTCTGTTTTTTATAAGTTTGGGGGGTTTTCACACTGAAAACTTAAGCAAGGCTTAAGTTATAACACATATTTTTTAGCAGAGATTCACTGGAGTAGTAAACTAATTTGGAATGCTTAATGACACCAATTACACAAAACCAGATGCTTAAGTGAACATTATTTCATAAACACTCATTTTAGTTTCCCACAGAATGTATGTATCTAATATCATTTTCAGACAGGAAAGATTATCTTTAATCTAGTACATAGAAAAAATGCAAGTATGTAGCAGCATTCTTCTGAGAACAAGTGATCAAAGGGAATAATATGGGTAGAACAGGCTATTCACTTATCCAGATTTTAGATGAAGTGGCTTTATCTAAAAAAAAAATAAAAACAGGCTAAAAAGCTTTTTTTTTACATTTTCATAGTATTTTTGCCCTAACATCTTGCATTTTTACACCTTGGCTTTATCTGAAAAAAAAATAAAAACAGGCTAAAAAGCTTTTTTTTTACATTTTCATAGTATTTTTGCCCTAACACTTTGCATTTTTACACCTGTTGTATGTTCTGATACTTGAATCTGCTTTTGATAGAACCATGTGAAGGGACTATCCATGTTATAACAGCACTTTATGCACTCAACTAAACAAGCCAGCATGGGAGAAGAATGATGCCAAGAAATAAGCTAAATAATTGCTGAATGTAGGAGAGGGAGGCTTTGTAACTTCTCCAGATGTAAGTGCAGCGTTTGTCATCCAGGCTGATAGAAAAAAAAAAAATCAAGAATCTTTTCATATGTGACATTCATAGAAATTGACCCTGAATATGAGGGCCAAAAAAGTGATGGTGTCTTTTTTTCTAAATATATTAGCTAAATGTAGAATACTTTGTATTACAGAATCACAGAATCACAGAATGAACTAGGTTGGAAAAGACCTTTAAGATCATCTAGTCCAAGCTATGACCTAACACCTCCTCATCAACTAAACCATGGCATTGAGTGCCATGTCCAGTCTTTTTTTAAACGTATCTAGGGACGGTGACTCCACCACCTCCCTGGGCAGATGATTCCAGCCTGCAATCACTCTTTCAGTGAAGAATTTCTTTCTAACCTCTAACCTAAACCTCCCTTGATGCAGTTTGAGACTGTGTCCTCTCATTCTGTC